>CAJVPY010003189.1:0-14546 GCA_910591965.1 Dentiscutata erythropus | reverse complement strand
TATATATTATTGATTATATTTATTACTTTATATACATTAATAAAAACTTAAATTATATTATTTATAAATCAAATAATTTATAGTATTTAACAATACAAAACAGATTAAAGCTTAGTCTGGCAAATCAGAACAAAAAATAATATATTTAGATTCAATCATCAATTCTAAAATGATTTTGGAGATTCAATTATCAATTCTAATTTTTAGAATTGATTCACAGCCCTACTCCAGTTATTGCATACTAGCCAAGTGAGTGAAGTTTTATAGTAAAAGACTACCAATTCAATGTAGTTTAGATAACTCTGTGACAAATAGGAATTGAAAAATAAATAAATTTGCTAATTATTTTGATTATTGGTGGAGGCCGAAGTATGAACTGTGAATAATTTGCATAAAAAGAATTTCTAGAGATACAATGGATATGAATAATTTAATACACCTTACAGAAATTATACTTTATGATATAAACTTTTCTGTATTTTTAAATGAATTAAAAATTGATAAAATGAATCTGCAACAATGACAACAACAGATTTGAAAACTTTAGAAACTATAAATAATAATAATAATAATATATAGCATTCAGCCTAGTATTTGGATAGTGCCTTCTCTAACAAATGAAGATAAGATATCAAATACACTGTCTGAAAAAAGAAAATAATGAAAATAACTTTGACATTGACTCTTATGTTTGTAATTGCCATGATTTTTGATCTATGCAAACATATGTTTGCTGTGTTGGAATGAATTGATGTAAATGATATAGTTGCTGAGGATGATCAGCAACTATTTGTAGAATCAGATCTTTTTAATTCTTTTGATTCATCCATCTCTTGCAGCCATATAAATAAAAAATAATAATTTCAATTTTCAGTTTACAAAATTGCAAGAACTTTCTGCAATAACTAAAGAATAGAAGGATAAAAAAGATGAGGATATTTATAACCTATGAATAGCTCTTCAACAAGCTGCCAAACTAAAAAATCAAGAATCGCAAGGATTGAATCTGTTTCACAAGTTACTTATGATGAACTGAAAATAAATCAAATAGCACAAATATGAAGATTAGAAGCCAAAATAAATATTAATTTTCTATTATATATATATATATATAGTGCAAATTTACTAATAACAAATTAGCGAAGTATGTATACTATTAATTCATATATTTGTAGCGTGCCAACTTGAAACATTTAAGTGTTCATGTCAATTATTTTATTTGAAAAAATGTGAACAATTACAGTCTAGTATGCTGTTAACTTTTTCTTAACATTGAATTATACTGGTAAAGAAAAATTCACGCATAATAGTAAGTTATTAGAAATTTGTAAATATGAACTCAAGCAAGTTCTATCCTCACTAAAAATAATCATAAAAATCGGTTTATTTGTTGAGCATTTAAATTACATTCTCGATTATTTGTAATTTTTACCGGCAAGAAAAATTCATAAAGTACTGTACATAAATAATAAAATATTTTAAATTATAGTTTTTGCATTCTTCAAAGAACTCTTTTATAGTATTGAATAAAGATGGAATAACTCTTTCAAAAATAATTTTATAAAGATTTTATAGCGCATTAAAAAAAAAATTATTTTTTTAAAGTTTTTTGGTGGTAACATGATCTAGTTTATCCAATTAGATGGAATTTTCATACGTCCAATCAGAACTATGGGGGAAATTAGGGCTCCCCGTAATTCAAAGTTCTCTTTTGTTTGCAAAATTCAATTAACGCTTTAATTTGTTTCTAGTTATCAAGCCTACAATTAACAACTTTTTTAAAGGAGCATTGCAATTATTGAGCAAAATGTCAATATAAGAACCTAACCAAAAAGATGTGTCAAGATATTGCAATTTTAAGTTGCACTTTAAACACTTCCTCTGAGTGGAATCAACTCCGCAACATGAAGTGAGAAATTGAAGATTTGTAAATTACCAATAAGTTCTATAAATTGAGTGGAAAACTTAATATATGAAATGTAATGTTTGGGTAGAAAAATTTAATATCTTTTAATAATAATGAATCTCTTGATCTTCAGAAACAAGTTTTAGTCGTTATAGTGATGATCCAAATTTTTCTAATATTTGCGTTATAATCGTTGTGACGAGCAGGGAATCACCAATTTCTAAAGTGTTCAACTTACAAAGACTTGAGTTTAGCATCTTCAATATATTAACATTTTCGCAATAGACTATACGTCTTAAACGAAGGATTTCTAAATTTTCACAATCAATTAGCACCTCCAACTCCGAGTTACCAGAACAATTTTCTATTTCAACTTATTGTAAAGATTGTTTTTGACTTTCTAAAGCCGAAAAAATGCCGTGGAAACCTGTACGAATGCAATATTCACCGACTATCTTGATTTGCTTAAGTTGCGCTTGTGATTTAACAATACGTATAAGCGTTTGAAATACTTGTGGCGTACAATAAGGATAAAATTGAGTAAGTTTCAATGCACTAATTTTCGTAGTATGTTTTGCTAAGATTTCTTTCAAATAATGTAATAACACTTTCGACATTGGCGACTACTGATGTTGGTACTCTCAAAGATAATTTTTGGAGTTGTGAAAAAAAATTTCTCGTTTCTTTCTAGTAAATGGAGGATCACTGGTTTAAGTTAAATTTAGAAATATGTATTGATGCAAAATGGCACCACTATCAATGAATAATTCAAGTAAAGAGCTGATTATGCATACAAATTGATAGTAACATTTAACTGGCTGGAAATCGACCCACTTTTTAACCATAACCTCTAAACTAAATAAATCGAGAATTTTTAGAAATCTTGCATCTTGGGAAATACTTCATTTATTCCATATTTTTTCAAACCTAATTTTTTGCCCTTGTGAAGAAAAGAAAAATGAATAACGGATTTTTACCGAATAAAAACGGACCTCCAAAGCTGTGGAGGCTATTGGGCTTACCCTGTTCCATCAGAAATACCTTAATTATCTTGCCAAAGAATGGGAATAGACATTTTGCACCAATATCGGCTCACGAGTACGCAAGAGTATAAAGAATAATATTCATTACTAAAATTCTTAAGAATAATATCCATTAATTCAGGCATATCGCCCGTAAATATTTTTGATGCTATGAATATTTTTGTGTTGTACGTATTACTATTACGTATTATATAAATCATACTCTATTTATAGATTACAAAAATCTCCCACTATAACGTGATCTATGATAATTAGACTGCTTAATTAAAATTTCGAATTATTTTTTTAAAAAAAAATTTTACTTTGAAGACCATTATAGTAAAAATTAATCCCAAAAGGCTTTAATCACAAATGCAAACATTTAGGTAGTACGTAAACATACTCTCATATCTGATATAATTATTATAATCATTCGATTTCTGTCTATTGTACTTTTATAAAATTCTTTACTCTTCAATAATAAAACTTTCAATCAATTCAGAAATTGTACATTTAGTTCGAATACATAATGATCAAAATTCATAACTTGATTACAGTACTTCCCTAATAATATATACTTTCTGCGCTCTAATCATGTGACATTTATTTTATCTTGACTATCATGTTACACCTGATCTTGAAAGTTGATTGGTGAAAATTGCAGGGAGGGGTAATAATTTTCATTATTTAAAAAATCGCAGATCAACTAGCGTCAAAAAATTTTAACTCTTAACAAAATGGCATCAAAAGTAGTTGCAAGTGATACATCTGAATTGATGGAGAAAATTCTTAAATAATAAAATTTCATCATTATATTCTTGCGCATTAGTAAACCGACATTGGTGCAAAATTTCAATCCCCATTCTCTGGCGTAATCCTTTTTCGTTTAGAAAAAACTCTACGTTCATAACCAGATATCTTTCATCTTCCAATGAAGATGACAAAATTATTTTAAGTCGACATGGAATAGTAGTTGATTTTCCTATAACTCTTTTTAATTACGCAAGATTTTAAAGGTTCTTGATCTTTATCTTCTTAAATATAATCTTCAAAATTGGATTGATTTAGAAAAATATATTGATTTAGAAGAATGTGTGATGGAAAATCTAGCCAATTTATTAATTAAGCTATTTGTTGATAGTGGCGCTACTTTGTCAAAGTTAGAGATCTGTGACGTTGCTTTATCAAAGAATAACTGGCATTTTTCAAATTTGGCTATTAAACCAGAGGTCTTTTACTCATTAGGAAGGAATGATCAATTTTTTTCTCAACTTCAAAAATTGACTATAAAATTATCATGTCTTAATAATCTTGACGAGTACATAATGTTATTAAGAATCTTGGCTAAAAATTCCACCAAAATTCAGACTTTAAAACTAGTGGGCTTTCCTAATATGCCACAAATAAATCATGCGATTACAAACATAATTAAATCCCAGCGAGATATTAGCAAATTTAGCTTTAATGGTACTACCTCATCTTTTGTCTCCATATTGGAATGTCAAAGATATTCATTACAAGAAATTCACATAAAATGCTATAATATGAATAGTAAAGAAGTTGACAAAAATGTTAAGGTATTGATGAATTGCGAGAATTTGAAAGTTTTTCGAGTTTATTATTGTGGCAAATTGATATCATTTTTTGAAAATTTCTGTAAAATTAATACATTGGAAATAGAGTTATACAAGATTAATGGTTCAGATTTAATTCAATTTTTAAAAAAGTCTGAATTGTCACTACAACGGCTTAAGCTTGTGTCTATAGATAGAATTCAATCACAAGACCAATTATTTATGGCTCTTGAGACATTCTGTTCAAACATTACATATCTTAGCATTTCAAAAATTAATTTTACCTCTCAAGTTTTGACACTTATTATAAATTTAAGCAAGCTTCAATTTCTTTCATTAGACTGGTTTAGAGATGGAACTGATGAAGATATGAAAAAGCGAATTAAGCAATTTGCAAATTTATTACCACCAACTTTACAATATCTTGAATGGAATTGGAGAGGAACATATTTAAATCCGTGTATTGATATTTTATTAGATCATTGTGATGCCCCTTTAAAAAAAATTTTATTTCATGTTGCAAATGACTACTTTTACAGTGATTGGATGGTGACGGAAAGTTATAATTGTAGAAAAGTGGCCAATTCATTAATTAGATTTCATATGCGGAAAGAAACTTTAAAGTATGTGTATGTCAGCGGCATTGAGTTAGATGATCTTCAAGAATGTTTAGGCGAATATATTGAAGTAGTGCCAGATAAGGATGATATTATTGTTAAATGCTAATCAGAATGGGTTTATTTGACACTAGTTGTTTCATCAAAATAATTAGATTACAACATTCAATCAAAATCTATATTATAAAGAATTTATTTAGCATGTAGTTCATTATCATTTATTGAACGTAAAAATTTATGTGAAAGAACATTAAATAAGAATTTGATAATATACTTTATTCTACTCCATCTTTGAAATATCTAATAAAGTACGTTGTACTGTACATATATATGCCATTCTATATATGCATAGTGATTAAAATTTTACAAATATAATTAATTTTGGGGTCCGTATCACTTCGTAGAAGTTTATTTCACAGACACTTTATTTCACAGACAATCAGCTCATAGACAAGTTTATTTCAAAGACAATTATTTTATAGACAGTTCATTTCGTAGACAAATTTATTTTATAGAATTAAGTACTACTTAATTGTCTATAAAATAAATTTGTCTAAGAAATAAACTGTCTTTAAAATAAACTGTCTATAAAATAATTGTCTTTAAATAAACTTGTCTATGAACTGATTGTCTGTGAAATAAAGTATCTGTGAAATAAACTTCTACGAAGTGATACGGACCCTTAATTTTGTTAGTATATATTTTCATATAATTTTACGCAGAGATTGAAATTGATAAATGATCATTAATCGCAAATTCTTTTAATTAACCATTTATTAATCATCCGATCATATAAAATTTAAATTAAATTTACAATATTCTGATTTTATAATTTACAACATATGAAAGATACCCAGAGATTCCAAGACAATTAAAAATCTGATTTTTGATTTTAATAGAATAAATTGACTTTATGATTGGACATTGATACTCGAAGAATTCAGAGCTTGTCAAATCTATTATATAATGTTTTTAAAAGCATTTAAATGGTTTGTTTCTAACACATTCGATTATGGTTCAACTTGATCAAGATTAATAAAAAAATATTTATAAAACATATGATGCGTAGGAATATATAAACAAAAATAGCAAAATAGCGGATATTTCTTTGTATATATAAGTGAAAATTTCGAATTTAAAATTTTGCTTTGGGTAATATTGTACATGTTAAAATCGCATCAGTACAGGACTCATCAGACATGACAAGATCAATCCAGTTTCTTCGTCTTGTGCAATTTCATCGTATTTTTGGTCTAAACTTATCTATAAAAGATAAAATAGTTATTGAAACTTGAGTAATCTTAACATATCAATATTATTTAAAATATAAAACATACTTATAAAATTTAAAAATTACCTAATTTACTATATAGGTTCAGTATCGTTTTGACAAGTAAATGTTATTTTATTATAACTTTAGCAACGTAAACTTCGGACGAATAATTGGTATTGATCAATTATGGTATAGTAACATCAATATATATATATATTAATTTTATCTTCAAAATAAGCAAACCAATATTGCGCATTATGTCTCTTTGATATATCTCTACTCTAGCACATTTTACATCACGATATACGTATTCCTCCATACGAGAAAAGACCGGTCGTCAGTTGTCGCATTATTATTTCCATACTATAAAGTCACTATTGAACTAAATGTTAGAGTTACGTCCCTGAAGAATATTTCCAGGAGGTAATGATAATTAAGTTAGACCCGTGAATTTTCATAAGAGCATATTTAATATCATAAAGGATTTCAATTCTTTGCTGTCAATTAAGAGAAGTAACAGTATAAATTTTGAGATATTGGTTCTCTCGTCAATCTATAACATTTGGCAAAGGGAATAATTCTCATCATGGAATAGAGGTGTTGGTTGACTAACAAGAAATTTTAAGGATAAAAAAATGATTATAATATTGTGATGTGAAATAAAGATTTCTAGGTTTTATTCATAGACATTTATTTAGTAAAAGTTTTTATTAATATAATAAGATTACTAAGTAAATACACACTGATCTGTTATTGTCGCCATCTATCAAACGTATCGCCAAACAACAAATCGTCAAGTAAATACTTGCACAATCACCTTTTGTTTCTTAAATTAAACCATCAATTTCTTCAACGATTTTGGAAATTTCCAGTTAAGTATCTTTGAATACAAGAGTATTCACACGAAGGTTAAAGTCTGACATGTTTCACGCACTCGAATTTCACCAATATTTTTTGAGTTTTGTTCTCTTTAACCCATTTATTAATCCAGGTCTTAAAAAAATTCTTTTTTTGATTGGTTGATATACTCTGTTTATTAATAGTTGGTTTAAAAAATTTAAAAGGCTATCTTGAGTTTTAAGAGATACGTAAAAATCTTAATGTTTATCTATGAATTAATTAAATTTATTTGTTAATTTCACAGAATTGAAAGAGATAGTTCAAGATTAACAAACTATATTATTGATCCAGTAATTTTCAAAAAACTTGTCCGAATTAAACACTAATTATCATACGATGAAATAATCTTAAATATTAACGATTTACAATAATGCATTTGTAATCCAAACTATAATATCCATTTATACCCAATTCTCTTTTGTTTGCAAAATTCAATTAACACTTTAACTTGTTTCTCGTTATAAAGGTTACCAATCAACAATTTTTTAAGGATCATAGCAATTATTGAGCCAAATGTCAATATAAGAATCTAACCAAGAAGATGAGCCAAGGTATTGCAATATTGACGGCAATGATTCTGCAAACAGCTTAAATTACACTTTAAACACTATTCTGGAATGGAATTAACTTCGCAAAATAACATGAGAAATTAAAGTTTTTGTAAATTACCAATAAGTTCTATAAGTTAAGTGAAAAAATTTAACAAACTTTTCTAAAATTTTTGTTGACAAGCAGGAAATCAACAATTTCTCAAGTGATCAACTTACAAAGACTTGCGATTTGCAAGAATATGTGAAATTTGATGATCAAAAAAAAAAGAAATCGATGATTTCTGATTTTTCGTTTCTTTAACATTTTTTATACTTTTAGATTAGACTTTAATATACGTAAGATTTATAAAATATGTAATACGTATAGCTATTAATAATTATTTATAGTTACTATACTATTTTTTCACTTTCGTATAATTTACGTCATCAAATTTAAACTTTTCTTTTCTTTGTGTCACTTTTTTTTTTTTTTAGGGACAAAATTTTAAGCTATAAAAAAAATGATAAATCAGTGATGACAAATATGAAAATTTTTAGTGCAGTCGTCAATAACATGGCTGCACAATAATGTATATTAAAGTCTAATCTTAAAGTCTAATCTTAAAGTCTAATCTAAAAATCTAAAAAAAATGTTACAATCAGAATCAGAAATCATCGATTTCTTTTTTTTCAAATTTAACATATTTTTGCAAACCGCAATAATATCTTCGATAAATTAATATTTTGCAATAGATTATACGTCTTATACGAAGGATTTCTGAATTTTCACAATTAATTAGCACCTCCAACTTCAAGTTACAAGAACAATTTTCTATTTCAACTTCTTATAATGATTGCTTTTAACTTTTTAAAGCCGAAAAAATGTGTACGAATGCATGCAATATCCATCGACTATGTTGATTTTCCTAAGTTGTGCTTACACGCAGTGTTGGCCCGGACATTGGACATGGACATTGGACAGCCCTTGTCCAGTCCAGTCCAGTCCATTGGACCGGAAGGCATTGGACACTGGACATTGTGTAACATTTAAATTTATATATGGCACGTGACATTAGACCAATCAAATTTTAAATTTTAATTGCATAGATTAATAGCACAATAATATGAGTAATACAAAAACTTATTTATATCATTCATATTTATTATTTATACATATAATTTAGCTTTTAAAAAGATCTATTAAATACCTCATAATATGTAGATTAAAAGCGGGTTTTCTAATCACTTTATTTTCACAAATATATAAGTTATAGATCGGATGGATCCGTTAATAAAATTTTAAAGGTTCACTATATTGAGAGTTATACGAGTTAATTTACAGTATCGTGAGAATTTTACTCAGTTTAAATTCACTAAATCGAAATTTACTTGTCTTCACATATCGACTATAACAAGAATGACTTGTATCACAACGGCGCAATATCTTAAGAATTTATATTCGTTAGAAAGCTTGCTCATCATACAATATTGTAATTACACATTGTTGGCAAATTGTTAAGAAGCTAAGTTCGTTAAGTAATAGTCTTTAAATTCTAGCATGAAATATTTCTCATCATACTATTTATTTACTCACTATGTACATACTTTTTTTATTTATTCTGAATACTACTCTAACGACAAATACAAATAATAACATTATTCACAAGCGAGATGGTACAAGGCCAGAACACATGTATACTAATAGAGTAATTATGATGTTACTCCAATAACGTCCAAGCAAAGTTGGCAAAAATTTGATCTTTATTTTTTTTTTTTCAAGATCAAAAAGATCTTTTTCTTTGTATTCTAAAATAAAGATCAAGCTTTTGTCAATTATGTACTTGAATTATGCCATCTAAAGAAGAAACGCATACGATAATAATAAAACTGTAAAAATAAAAGTTTCATAACTTTATTAACAAACTAATTAAACTTAACTATAAACGTAAAATAAAACAAGCAAAAAAGGAAATTCTTATATTTTACCTTATTGTAAAATAGAAAATTTTTTTTTGTTTAATAAAGAAAAATTAAGTCGTAAGTTTAGAAATAACAATAGGCTAAACAGTGGCTATTGTCAATAGCCACTGTTTAACTTGTTTTAGTCATTTTATTGTTATCGTTATGTTATAAATATCAAAAAAGGAATAATTATAATTTTAATGAAGATCCTTTTATGATTACATTTTACTACGTCATCAAAATTTAATTATTAATATAACGTAAAATTAAGCAAAGCAATACCTTTTCAAGTCTATTCAATACTAATGATGCGAAAAAATAAACCTTTGCGACATCGTTTAACTGAGTTCATAGAAGTTCTGAAAGAGAAGTCTAATGAATATAATCACTTTGCTATTTGTAACGCATGCAAGGAAGCGAGAGGACATGAATACGCATATTCAAATAAATTTGTCAATACAAAGCGATTGGTTAAGTCACACTTAAAAAACTGTACGTATTTCAAAGATCAAAAAGGGGAGCAGGAAGCCAAAAGAATATTAGATGATACGGATAATGAGAAGTCAAAAAACAATCAAAAAAAACGTCAACGCAAATGTAAATAATATATTCATATTTATAAAATTATTTATAAATTAAATTTAATATAACAATTATATTAATATTAATAGATGGTAGTAATGAAGAATTTAGCAATGGCTCGGATGAAAACAGTAATACTGAAATTGAAGAATTCAGAGGGCCATTAGATCCTCATGTTGTACGTGAACTTTCCAGAACAAGGCAATCAAAATTTGATTACCTGCTTTTGAAAATGACGGTAGCAAATGGATGGAGCTTTAGATGGGTTAATAATCCAGATTCGCTAGCACTTTTTAAATTTCTTAATTCTAAGATTACTCTTCCTACTCGTAAGCAATTAAGTGGAAAAATTTTAAATAAGGCAGTTGATGAATTTGTGACAAAAATTAAAGAAACTGCAAAAAAAGACATAGTTGGCATTACTTTAACCCTAGATGGTTGGACAAATGTGATTAATCAAAATTTATTAGGAAGTGTTTTGATTACTTCTTCTGGTAAACCTCTAATATGGAAAGCGCAAGATGTTAGTGGTGAAAGATCATGTGCTACAGATATTATTCTAAAAGTTGAGGAGTTATTTAATGATTTAGAATCAGAGGAAATTAAAGTCATAGCCCTGGTAACAGATAGTGCAGCGGCCTATACTTTAGCTAGGTAATAAAATAATAAACATTTATTTTAAATAAATTAAATAATTAATTTAATTAATTTTTATTATATTGTAGGAAGAAATTGCAAATAAATCACAAAAATAAAGTTTTTTTACCGTGTTTTGCGCATCAACTAAATTTATGTGTTGGTGAGATTTTTAAAGAATCACCAGTATTTAAAAAAACTATTGAAGATGCAACTACTGTAACAACATATTTTAAAAATGTTAATCATATATACTTTATTGGAAAATTACGAGAACAACAAGAAATTCTTTATCATAAATATGTAACTCTTATTAAGCCAGGAGTAACACGGTGGAATTCTTACTTTTACTGCTTAGGAAGTCTCTTGAAAACTAAGGAAGCACTTAAAGTAATTAATTTGTTTAAATAAATACTAATATATATTTATTAATTATATAATTATTAAATATTTTTAGACATTAGTTGCTAAATATGAACCACGTGATTATGATTCAAGTGATGAATCTTTCGACCTTCGAGGTACTTCTAACTTGGTACTACCAAGCAAAATATGTGATATTATCAATGACGATAATTGGTGGCGGCAAATAAAAAATATAAAGTCTTTACTATTACCTTATTGTGCTTGTCTTAATTTATTACAACGTGACAAAGCACGACTCTTTGAAGTATTACATTCATTCAGTTATTTGGTTAAAATAATTAAAGAATATCCTGATATTCATCTTGGTCAGCGACTTTTAGACCAGTTAGAAAAGCGATGGAACTCCTGGGAACAACCATTATTGATATTATCATTTGTTCTTCATCCAATGTACCAAATGGAAAAATTTAATCCTGAATTGGAAAATTTAACATGGGTTGACATAGGTGAATATATTCTATACTATTATTCAGAATGGTTTTATCAACAACCAAATACAATCCTACGAGAACTTGAGCTTTTTCGTCAAAAAAAGTCACCATTTAATGCTACAACCTCAAGACAATTTGGTAATGATGTAATTGGATATTGGAGCTATTGTGCATCACGTGCTAAAGAACTAGGTCTTGTGGCATTACGAATTCATGGAATATGTGTAAACTCAGCCTCTGTTGAACGTCTTTGGTCTTCAATGGGATTTATTCATTCTAATCGACGTAACAGATTGCCGGTAAATAATAGTGTTGAGATAATTTTGCTAAATTATTTTAAATTATTTCAAAGTTTATTATTAAGTTTTTTATATAAAAGTCAAAGTTATTTTAGGTTATTTTATATTATTTAACACTAATAAATAATATATTTTTATTATTGTTTGTTATTTATTTTAATTAATTATATTATAGTTTAAAAAGGTATTGGCAATTAGCCAATTACGTGGAATCCTTGCTCAAAATCGCCGAATTCAAGAGTTGGACGAACTTAAAAAGCTTTATGAATCGACTTCAACAACATCTTTATTAAACCATTCTAAAGATGTGCCAAGCAATTTAACAGTCCAATATACTAATGATGAAAGTGATTACGATGAAATTGATAATATGAGTGAAGATAATGAAGATGATATTACATTATGGTCATCAATTTCAGATGATGATTCAGATGAAAATTTATCGGGTTCAGAATCAACTGACTTAGATGAATTGTTAGATAGTCAAGAGTCTTCAGTAGGTCGTAAAGTCAAGTGGCCATTAAATAGATTGTTTACTGCTGATTTAGAAGCACCATTTTTTGCTACAATTTAATTTTTTTTTTTAAAAAAAAAGAAAATATAAATATTGAAAATAAAATTGTAACCTGTTTACGCAATTAGAAATACTTCTAATATCAATTATTCATAGTTTTTTAAAAATAATTGTAATTATAGTTTTCAAACTGGTTCATTTTAAGACTGATTAACAGTCTAATCGCTATCGCTATATTAGAATATTAAAGATTCAGAAAGAGATTGGTATTTAGGATTAAAATCCCAGATAAATTTAAAATTCTAAGTGAAGGTTCGAATCCCCAGTTTAAAAAAGATATATAAGTTAGTTTTTAGGACATGACAGATTTGAATATTAAGGAAAAACGTTAAAATCTTTGTTCTCTTATTATATAATTTATTTTTATTAACCCTACGATTATTCAGATATCAAAATTTTAATCGATTCATTGATCATTTAATATCGATCCCAAAATTGGTACTTTTTAATGTTTGAACCTCAAAGAATAAATAAATAATAGTAAGTTAATCAATTATAAATTTGTTCATGATAGATGCCAAATATTTTTGAATTATTAAAGTCTCCCCGATCTTTAAAATCAAAGGGTGCCATAGTGAAATATTTTCTAATTTTTGATTATTAAAATTTATATATTGCGTAGCTTTTCTAGTTAGTAATAATTTATAGATAGTCATATAAAAGACGTTATTTATGAATTAATAGCGATAATTATTTAAGAATTTTATGCTCTTGTATAATAATTTTTTAGACACATTAATCACACTATAATATGTTTTAATTGACAAGCTAGTTTTTAATTTTAAAAAAAAATTTTAGTAAATGACTGGACATATTGGACTGGACTATGTCCAAGTATATGTCCAATGTCCATGTCCAGTCCAGTAGCATTAAAAATAGGTGGACATATGTCCAGTGCCAACACTGCTCTAGATGTTACTAAAATTTTATTTGTATTTGATTGGTTACCCGTTTTTACCTGAGTAATAGAACCTTTACCCAGTTACACAGCCTACCCACGGGTAACCCGAGTGACCCGGATACGGGTCCAATCCTTAATTTAATTTAAATATGAATTGAAAATTTCACGGTTTACTAAAATATTCCGAAAATTTTTTCGTGTCATATAACTTACTAGTATACATATCTAGTGAATGTATTTGTTTAATATGTTCTAGTTTAACCTTATTAGCTTCCAAAAATTGTTTTTTGACTTCATTGTTGGATTATTTCAATAATTTCTGTTGCAGTAGGTCATTTATTAAATTCTTTATCCATACATTTCATAGCTAATTCAATATAACAAATGGGTCTTAAACATTTAGGTCTTGATCTATCAATAATTTTTGATACAAGACCATCATCAAACGGAATTCCATCAAATGCTCTTTGTCCGGTTGAAATCTCAGTCACGATAACTCCAAAACTGTAAATATCTGATACTTGAGTATACGGTTGACCCACCAAACCCTCAGGTGCTATATACGGCAGAATTCCACAAACATTTCCCTCTTTTACTTTTCTAGAAAGTCCAAGATCAGAGACATATGCATTATGCATAGAAAGAGCTTGTAGAATGTTTCCACTGTGCAAATCTCTGTGAACAAGTTCCTGCGAATGAATCGATTCAAGATCAAAGGCTATACATTGTAAAATACTCAATTTATCTTTCCACTCCAATTGTGATACTTGTATAAGATTTTATCGTAATGAGCCATTTATTGCTAAATACATAACTATAATATAATCACCATAATCATTTCTTGATACACCAAAACAGTTCAAGAACGAAGGATTCTCGTAACCAATTTCACAGTAATTCTTCAATTCCTGGA
>CAJVPY010003188.1:0-14547 GCA_910591965.1 Dentiscutata erythropus | reverse complement strand
CTTCATTTAAATATTCAATTACCCAATTAATCCAAGTTTGATCCCAATTATTTTTTTCATAATATACCTTTTTTAATTTTGGATCCAATAAGGTAGTTACCGCATACATAGGACCATCACTTCTGGCATAGTAAGATCTTAATTTATCAAGCGCTACTCCAATAGCTTTAACAATTACTGGCAACAGACCTTCTCCCTGCAAATCCTCAAGATCATCTATAATTAGATTATATACTGGAATAGCGAGAGGCATCGTTATATATGTTTCACCACACAATGTCTTAGATATCTTACGAAAAACTTTTAATGGTAATGAAATTTCTTTTAACATATCTCATTCCCGTGGCAGAAAACCAAATTCACTTAGCTCGGGAATTTCTCTAACTATTCTACTAAATGCCAGAGCTATAGTTATGGCTCGTTCAAGCATATTGAGTGTCGAGTTCCAACGTGTTTTAGAGTCAAGAACCGGATTTTATATTGTATATTAAGAGAAGTACATATTTTGATTAACCTTTGATGATATTGAGGTAAACGCCGAAGCTTCGCAATAAGCTTACGAAGCTTTTTGATTGTTGGGACTTGAGTATTAGAGGTATCAATTTGATTTAAAATATTATCATCATCATCGTCTTGTTTTGGTGCTTTTGAATGTAGGTGGCTTAAAAAATCTTGCAAAGCAATATTTATAACATGAGCTATGCAACGAACATGGCCTTGTCGCTGGGTGAAAGAACTACCAATTTCCATAGAAAAAGACTCGAATGCTTCAATGAACATATTATTATTAGCAGTATTGTTAACGGTTATAGCAAGAATTTTTTTAGTAATACCGAAGTCTTCACAAATACTTAACAAAGCATTTGCTATATTTATTCTAGCATGCGGTCCTTCGAACAGCGCGAGATCAAGTACGTAGGATTGAATTTCCCAATTATTATTGAGCCAGTGGGCCATAACTCCTATAAATGCCTTACAACTATTACTAGTCCACATATTTGTGGTGAGAGAAATCTTACTCAAGTTATTTTCTAGTGTTTCTTTTAATGAAGCCTTTGATGTCGAGTAATGTTCTAATAGATCTCTTTTAATTGTTCTTGCAGATGGAATTGTAATGTTACCTTCTAACTTTCTAATTACCTCAAATAATTTATGAAAACTTTCTGACTCGACGGTAGTAAACGGAAGGCAATCTTTTACAATCCATTTGACCAACGTTTCTCTAAGAAGATGTTCACCAAACTGAGTAAATAAAGTGGCTAATTCTTCAAGACTCAAAATGCTTGGGATGTCGATTTTGTGAATATTGATAACGTGGCTACACAAATTGGAAGTACCACTATTATTCAAAGTAAGGTAATTATCTATCAGACATAGCTTACATTTAGCTTTTTTTTTTCTGATTCAACTTCAATTGGAAAATCAAAGTATAGCCATACCGGAGCTAGTACACGCATACTAGTAGTGGATGCCATTGTTCGAAATTAGGAAAGTGTTTAAAGGCGGATTGGTGGGTTATTGTTTTAAATAATTTTATTATTTTTATTAAAAAGGAAACGATGAAAATTAATACTATGGGTTTAAGTAAGTGAAATTTCTTGCATATGCAGTATATTTATTCATTTTCAATTCTAATTACCTGTTATATTAAACTTTTTGCATAATGATATTAACAATCGCATAAAACAATCAAGCAAACATATCGACTATGCATAAAGATTAGACAAGTATTACAATTACACATAGAGAGATTAGGCAAGCATAGTGATCACGCACAGACCACGCATAGTAATCAAATGGGCATAATGATTATGTATAGAGATTAGGCAAGCATAGTGATCATGCACAGAGATTAAACGACCATGCATAGTGATCAAATGGGCATAGCGATTACATATAGATATCCGGCAAGTATAGTGATCATGCAGAGATTAAACGATAACGCATAATAGCTATCAGTAATTAAGCAAGCAATTATAGCATAATGATTAAATAGTATATATACATTTATAATAAAATATTTAATCAAAATAAAGCAAAGTTTTCTTATTGTTAATATGTATTGTAACTATTTACATCAAATAAATAAAATTATTACATTTAAATTTTAAAGTTTGTATTGAAACAGACAAAAATACTATCTAATCCTAATTTCATAATACTATGAATAATTCTCTCAATATACATATGAATTATATTATCAGATTATAATATTCTACATTATTTATTCAATTTTTAAATCTGCAATTGATTCTCCTATTTTATCCGTGATTATTAATGTTATTAATTATTGAACCGATTTCTAATACTATTTAGACCCAGCCAATTTCGTACCCACAATTATCTAATTCTATCTACTTTAATTTCTAACAATCTATTTAAATCTGCAAGTGATTCCTCATATTTACCCATTTCTTAATAAATTATTTGACGCTGTTACATTACTTGGGACGATTTCTGATACCCTATTTAGACATAAAAGTAATTTATTTTGAAAGTCAATATATAATTATCTACACTACTACTTATCCGGTTTACCTTTTAACAAATTAATTTATAACGATTTGGTACTGTTGCATTCTTAATAACTATCTAATATAAAAAAAAGCTATCATACTAGTAAGACCCAAAAGAAACAAACAATAATAGCCCATGATAGATATTTACCCAAACCTGTCAAAAAATAAGAAAGAAAAGAGCTTGAAATTAAATTCAAATAGCATACAAAAGAATCAATAAAGCGACAAAAAAATTGAGCTTTATACTTTCTAACCAACAACGAGCCAAAGGTGCATTCATATAGTTTTGAGGCTATACCGCATCTTAAGAAGTCATTCATTAAACAAAGAATTTAAACTATTTTTATAGAAAAGAAGAAATAGCCTGTGATAGATATTTACCTGAACCTGTCAAAAAATAAGAAAGAAAAGGGCTTGAAATTAAATTCAAATAATATACAAAAGAATCAATGAAGTGACAAAAAAATTGAGCTTTATACTTTCTAACCAACGAAAAGCCAAAGGTGCATTCACATAGTTTCGATCTATACCACATCCTAAGAAGTCATTCATTAAACAAAGAATTTAAACTATTCTTATAGAAAAGAAGGAATAGCCCGTAATAGATATTTACCCAAACTTGTCAAAAAATAAGAAAGAAAAGAGCTTGAAAATTAAATTCAAATAGCATACAAAAGAATCAATGAAGCGACAAAAAAATTGAGCTTTATACTTTCCAACTAACGACGAGCCAAAGATGTATTTACATAGTTTTGAGGCTATACTGCATCCTAAGAAGTCATTCATTAAACAAAGAATCTAAACTATTCTTATAAAAAAGAAGGAATAGCCCGTGATAGATATTTACCCGAATCTGTCAAAAAATAAGAAAGAAAAGAGCTTGAAATTAAATTCAAATAATATACAAAAGAATCAATAAAGCAACAAAAAAATTGAGCTTTATATTTTCCAATCAACAAAGAGCCAAAGGTGCTTTCAAGCTATACCACATCCTAAGAAGCTATTCATTAACAAAGAATCTAAACTATTCTTGTAGAAAAAGATGGAAAGAGTTAGAAACAATGGACAGAACAAATACAAAGTATATTATTTTTAACTAGAACATTCGAATGCTAATATTCGAATGTCAGATCTAGTGTTCTATAATAATGATCTAAGCTTAATATTCTAATATTGGATCTAGTGTTCTATAATAAAAATGTTCCAAGCTTTTAATTTTTTTTTTGTAACTAATGCATTATAAAAAATTCAAACCTGGGGATCTAAAAAATCTATTCTCGCCATAAGTTAAGAGTCGTAAGTACAATAAGCTTATATAGATATCGATATGCAAAGCTTATTAAATCGAGATTATGCATTACCTGATTTGGAAATTGGTGATTGTCAAATATTTACTAAGTATTTGACTATCAAATAATTATTTGATTGTGCCAAGCACTAGTGATGAGTCGTTGTTTTAATTTATCAAAAGCTTTTTGACATTGAGAGGTCCATTCATAAGGACAGTCGTTGTATAGCAATTGGTTTAGAGGATAGGCAATATAGGAGAAGTTTTTAATAATATCCAGCAAGGCCTAAGAAGGATTGGACTTGAGTAGTGTTTTGAGAAGGTTGAATATTTTGTACAGCAAGGGTTTTAGCTGGGTCAGGAGAGATTCCTTTTGCTTCTATAATATGTTCTAAGAAAGGTAATCGTTTCATCTAAAAGATACACTTATTAAGATTAAGTTTCAATCTAGCTTTTCTGATTCTAGTAAATACTTCATGTAAATGTTTAATATAGTCTTCAAAGATCTGTGAGAACACATTAGTATTATCTAGATAAACTACTACGTATTTATAAGAATGTCCTTGTAAACTTGATTTATTAAACGTTGGAAAGTTGCAAGGGCATTACACAATCTAAATAGCATCACATTAAACTCATAGATACTATATCTTGTAATTAAAGCAGTTTTCTTTCTATTATCAGGGTGAACCTTAACTTGCCAATATCCACTTATAAGGTCTAAAGTAGAAAAATACTTAGCTCTAGCTAGAGAATCTAGCATTTCATCAATCCTAGATAAAGGGTATTGATCTTTCTTTGTGATAGCATTTAGTTTTTGGTAGTCAACACAAAATCTTTTCTTTTTATTTTTCTTGGTGACAAGTACTACAGGAGAGGTCCATGGGCTAAAGGATTCTCAGATTAATTTATTGTCTAGCATTTGTTGTACTTCTTCATTAATAAAGGTTTGTTCGATAAAAAGTACCATGTAAGGTCTAGAACTTATAGGAGGTACATCTTCGGTGAATATTTGATGAGTTACCAGGTCTGTTTTTCCAAGTTGAGATATATCCTTTGCAAATAGGTCAGAAAATTCTATAAGTAGCTGGTGGAATTGGGCTCCTTGGTCGGGTCTAAAAGTCCTATTTTTGGTGCGATTTTGGTAGTATAAATTTCATAGACTTGTTTGTTTCTATCATTTTCTGTATCTTCAAGTAGTTTTTGATCTTGCTTAGGATGGTTTAAAAATTTTCAGTCTCTTCAGCAGGGTTCTGAACAAAGAGAAAGTCTTCATAAAGGTTCTTCATTTGATGATAGAACTGTTCGAATTTATTAACTTTGGTCTGTAATATGGAAATAGTTTGCGCTTGCTACTCGGAGGCTTGAACTTGTTTTTGCAAATAATTAACTATTTGAGCTTGTTGTCGAATTTGCTCTTGTAGTAAATTAATTATTTCCTGTTGAGTGAGTTGTGCAGGAGGAGGTAGAGAAAGTTTGGGTTCAGGCTCCATCTGTTGAGGGTGAGCTTTGTTATAACATTCTTGGCAGCAGTTTCCAAATTGTTCAAGTTCAGTTTTGGATTTAGCTATAAGGCAATCATCACAGAGTGCTACAGTTTCTTGGAAATTTCTTTGCAAGTTTTCCATAGCTTTTTGTTGATCAAAATCTGGATGGCTAATATCAAAGGACTTAGCTAAGATTCTTTGTAATTCTGTTTCTTTAGTTTCGCTTAATTGAACTTGCGAGGCTCTCATTATGATATTAACATCTTCATAAGTGTAGTCTTGGTTGGAGCAATCATTAGCAAGAGGTTCAAGAGCGTGGGTGAGATGTTCAGTACTTTCGCCTAATTGGATTATAGCTAGTCAGAAAATATGGCTTTAATTGAGGTCATAGGCATGTCCGGCATTTCGAGTAGACTCAGTATAATGTCGAACTCGAGTTCACAGGTTAAGATTAGGGTTTCATTCTACATCACTAGCAGCCTTGTAAGCATACAAGTATTCTAAGTTGCAAAACCAGGAGTCTTCTCTGATAGTGTCAAGTTTGTATATTCTTTTTTGCAGAGTTTATATTGAATAAGAGTTCCTTTGCCATCATCGTTAGTAAAGTATTCTATGCTTTGGGAGTCATTACTATCAAGCTCTTGATGGAAATGAGTCCAACAAACTTTACAAACTAAAGTCTGTTCCAACATTTTAAGGTCTTCAGGTTTTTGAGATACTTTACATTTGCAACAATGATTAACTCGACATGGAGAATAGTGGTATAGTCGACGGCTTTCAACTTCACTTGGGAAGCATCCACACACATATCATTGGTTTTCCAAGATAGAGGTATTTTGAGGACAGTTCATTCCAATGTGACCATACTGGTTGCATCGGTAGCATTGGTTTTCTGGGCAGTCCTTGTAAAAGTGGCCTGGCTAAGAACAGGTCCTACATGTGGATCATTTAGGGGCTTGCTTGAAACAATACATGGCAAGGTGGCCATATCGATTACACCTAAAACATCGATTGTTTGGGCAGTCAGCAAAAAGGTGGGCAGTGGAAAAGCAATTTCTACATCCTTGGTTGGCATTGAAGTAGAGTCTGGATCTGGAGGTAGAAGCAACAGATTGGTTTGTTTCGATCATGTAAGCTTCTCGAGGACTTAGATATTCTTGTTCAAATTGTTGTAATTCTTTTTCATCAATCACAGTAGGTTGAACAGGTAGAGGTTAGTTATGTTCATAAGTGGTTAGAACATGGATCTTTTTCTTGTTCCACTTGAGAGTATAAGCTTTATTTTTCCAATTGTAGCTAGCTTCAACTTTTTGTAACCAGTCATTACCTAAGAGTAATGAGTAAGAGGCGATATTCATTACTTCTATGTCAAGAGGGATAGTTACACCTTCAATTTCTACTGGAAGGTTTTTAATGATTCCTAAGGGTCGAGTAGAGGATCCAGTGGCAGATAAGATAAGACTAGTAGAGAGAGCTTCTATTTTTAGTCCTAATTCCTTGACAGTTTGATAAGAGATCATGCTGGTAAGGCTTTCTTTTAAGTTTGATATTGCACTTTACAGGAGTGGTATAGGAGAGAGTCTGTGTCTTGGTTTTAGCTTCCTTAGCTAAATATCCGGCTAATGCTTCTCAAATAGATTCATTAGCTAAAAAGGTTTCAAACTGTTCGAAGGTATAATCATTTGTAGTATCCACAATGTAAGCATCACGGGGATAAGGAGTAGAAGAGCAGCTTCTGGATCGGTTATTAAATCAATAGTTCCTATCATTCCTAGATCTATTTCTAGATTGGCTTCGGCTTCTAGAGCGGTCATATCTAAAATGATTAGAATTTCAGTCTCTGGATCTATTTCTGTTACGAGAACGAGAACGGTCATAGGATCGATTATCTCTAGAAGAGTAGTTACTACTTTGGTCACAAGAGTAATCACAAGAGTTTCTTCTTTTATCATCTTTTCTAATGTGGCAATCTCTAATAAAATGTCTTTTATTACCACATACTATTATTACTTTGTCGAGAAGAATTTTTATCTTTATCTAAGTAATAAACAGAAGTAGAAGAAGGAGAAGATGTAGTTTGTTTTTCAACAAGATTAACACTTAATTTAGCTATTTGCTCAGTTAAACGTTCAATAGCTTTGTTAGTATCATCATTAGCATTATAATTAAAGGTCATAACCCTTTCTGTTTTCCATTTTCTAGCTTCAGTTATAGCATTGTCTAGGTTAGCAGGTTCAGATGCTTGGACATTCACAGCATATTCTGGTCAAAGTTCTTGGATAAAGATTTGGATGAGGAGAGCAGCAGGGTAGGCATTACCTGGGTCAACTCTGGTTCTAAGTTGTTTAAAACGGCTAACGTAAGTATCGACTGTATCTGTTCCTTGCTTAATTTCAAAGAGTTGTTTTTGCCAAGTGGCTTTCTGCTTGGTGGTACTAAATTTTTCTTTAAAGAGGTGGGTAAAACTTTTAACAGGGTTGTTGTTTACTTGTTGGCCATGTTGGGCATGATAGAAATGAGTTGGATGATTTGCTAAGCTAGTAAACCATTCTTGGGCATTGTCCTTCATATAGACAGAGGTTAACTCTAGCTGTTGGGCAGCAGTTCAATGGTTGGCTCTGGCAGCTCGTTCAAATTCTTCTAGCCAAGTTATAGGGTCTTGGGTTCCATCACCTCGATAAAAGTCAATTTTAATAAGAAACTTTTCACCACCACGTCCTAGGTTGTTAGCTAGGTTATTCAGGGCATTAGCAGTGGCAGTTAGAGCTTGGTTGAGATTTTGCATTTGGTTTGGTTGTACTGGTTGTTGGTTGTTAACTTGTTCTAGTTCTTGGTTTGGTTCTTGGTTATTAATAGGTACAGGATCAAGTTCGGCTTCAGATTCAGATTCTTGATCAACAGTAGTTTCAGATTCTTTATCAGACTGTTGGTTATTTCTAGGTAGAGAGGGTAAGTCAAGGTGTTCGTCCTAGTTAATTTCTCAATGAGGAGCTTCTGTTGTTTGAAGAGCAACTGATTTTGGTGCAAGAGGATTTATAACAGGAGGAGGTGGAGTATTTAATAGTGTAGTAGATCGAATATCAATGGCTATATTTGCTTCAGGATAGGTTCCAGGTACAACAGGGAGTTGAACTGGATTAGGAGGAGAATTATAAGAACTTATGTGATTAAATATTCGTCGGATTATACCAGGTTGTTAAGAAGTAGAAGAGGTTGGGCTAGGTTGTTGTCTAAGTGGAGAATCGTCCAATGAGATTTCTGTAAGTGGAGAAGAAGGTAAGGCAATTCAAGGAGGAAATTCAATCTTCATTGTATGGAGCTAGGTGAGAAGAGTTAGGGTTGTCTAAATCTTCAGGTTCAAGAGTATATATAGATTGTACAAAAGGAGTGGCAAAGTTAGAGTTCTCTTGGTAAACAAAAATAGAAGAGGAATTTTCAAAGGTGTGAGTGATAGTTGGAGGATTCCGGGAGGATGATGCAATAGCAGAGTTTTTAATATATAGGTCAAGTGCAGTGGCTTCAAAATCGATAGGTAAAGTCAATTAGAGAGTAAAGATTGAGTGTGATTCAAGGAGGACAGTAATAACCGCTTTAGGATCTAAATTTAAATTACTATATCGGCAGCTAAAAACAATATCTCTAGCAGCTGCTCTGGTAGTGTTATATTCTTTAGCAGTGATTAGATTAAAATATGTGTCAACAGTTCGTTGAGTATATCTAGTAGCTTTATATTGATCTCGATACACAGGCCAAAATTGACGATAATGACAATAATAAGTTACAGCAGGATAACACACTTTACAAGATAAATCTGGATATGAAGTTTGTATAACTGATACTACAAGAGATGAAGGATGTTGTGTCTTGTGGGCTTCAATTTGTTGCAAATGAATTTGGTATACTCGGTGCATAAAGAAAAAAAATAATAATAATATAAATAAATTCAAACCAATTTGGAATTACTTATACCTACACTTTGGCTCATGGGTAATTCGCGCTTAACACTCTTGGTTAAGGTTTACAGTAAACTGTGAGCTATAGGTCCTTATGCCTAAACGTTTGGCTCGTGGAGTACCCGTTCTGATGGAATCTAACCTCGAGATTGCAGTAAGCTGCGAGCTCTGGTTGCTACGAAAGTAGAGGCTTCAAGTGGCCCTTCTATTAAATCTCTTTCAATTTAATAGAACTTTCCGGTTGCTACGAAAGCAGAGGCTTCAAGTATGCCCTTCTGTTAAATCTTTTTCAATTTAACAGGACTTCCAAGTGCATTATTACTCCTTTAGTAATAGGCATCCATAAATAAAGAATCTGTAGAGAGAGAAGAGAGAGAAGAAATGTTTTGGTATCTGGTAAAGACTTTTTAGTTTCTGCCAGGAGGCACCAAAATGTTACAAGTGGACTATAGTCTTCTTTAAAATATAGTACTTGCAACATAGCACACGGCAACAGGGATCTATATAGAGGCAGAATAGATATGAAGCGGTGTGGAAGTGGAATATTACTTCACTAGGGCAATTTGGTATAGTTTATACAAGAGTAAGATATATGTTTATTAAGATATATTTATTTACGATACAATATCAAGATATAAGGCTATCCTAAGGTATCTATGCCTAAAGAATCTTAATAACTTAAGATTGTAGGGAACAAATCCTAGAGTGCAAGAAAGAGTAAAAGCTAGGGTTTATATAGCTTTTACAACTAATATAATTTATATAATAACAATACAAAAGTAGAAAAGATATAAAAAGTATAAAAGGTACTAAATGTATAAAAGATACAAAAGGTATAAAAGATATAAAAGGTATAAAAGGTATGAAAGGTATGAAAGGTATGAAAGGTACAAAAGGTATAAAAGGCATGAAAGGTATGAAAGGTACAAAAGATACAAAAAGTATATTTCGTCTATCATCTATATTTGTTTCTCAATTGCCGGCTATCCAATAGTCTGTTTAACATGTATTGTAGCTCGTTACGATCGTCATGATCTTCCAGATCTTTTAGAAACATAATCTTTAATATGTTTCTAGACGTTCTATAACACTATATTTAATACATACTTTTCTGGGTCTTCTGCCTGACGTAGTTTCTTAATTTTTTCTTTATAGTTCTGCATGAACTTGCCATCTTTTGGCTTTCTATAATAGAGACCTGCTTTGATTACATTAATTAAAGCCTGCTCGACTTCTTGGTAAATGGGCTTTGTTTCAGTTATTTGAATTTCAGCTAAGGATCTGGCCTTATCAGTTATTTGAATTTTAGCCAAGGATCTGGCTTTATCAGATACTTGATCGATATTTTTATTAGTAGATAAGATTTGAATATATAATATGTTTTGATTATCTAAAGTTTTGTATATGGGTGCTGGTATGAAATTCCTTATCTGTTACTTATAAAATATTTTTGTTCAATTTGAAAATTAATATGTACTAGACATATATAAAAAAATGCAATTAGGTGAATATATATGTGATTTTCTTTTATATACTGGAGAGATATGCGGTCGATCATGTATGAATCCTAAAGGGTGCTGGCTTTATAAAAATGCAATCAAATGCTTTATTTGTACTGATTGTGGTAAACTTACTCGTTCTGAAAGTAGACAATGTCCAGATCATATTAGAAGCTATTATGTTGGTAAACATTATCAAAAGTATTTTAAAAGGAAAATAGATACATAATTTTTGGTATCTTGATTTATATATAGGTGAATAGTATATGATATCTGGTGTAACAATGCAATTATTTTTTTGTCGTTAACCAATTTGATTATAAAATATAAAAAAAAAAGAGTTCTAGCTATATAATTTTTGGTACCCAGGTTTTTATATAGGTAGTAAAGAGTTTTTATAAAATATAGGCTTTCTATGACGATTAAAAAGCAAAATGAATACTTTAGTATTCAGGGTACCGAAAATTGACCCCAGAACCCCCTTTTAACCCTACTCATGCCACCTTTTGGAATGCAGCCGTAACACAATCTATATTTCAATTTCAACCTTTCTAATTGGTTCTCAATTATGTACTATATTCTGCAATATTTTATTGTTATCTATTTTTGTATTATTATACTCCCCTTTCTACTTCCTGTAGCAACTTTATAATTCTCCCAAATTGGTTCATTCCAGCGGCTTTTTACTCTTCTTGCTCCCATATTGGTGTACATAGCCCTCCATATATTGATACTATATGGCATGGCTAGATTTATTGAATTTCCAGTTGTTATCTGCAGTGTACCACCTACTTTATACAATGCTCCCATAGTTGGTATAATTGACTATAGTATGGGTGCTAAAACTTCCCAATATAACTATATTATATGGGTGTACTACTGGCGATTGTTTTACTTCTAGCTTGGTAGTACAAAAAGGTCTGAAACTTTGACTTATAGTACATTAGTATGGTACCTATCATTGATATTGTTGATATGCAGTGTTTACTTATTAGTTTTCCAAATTTTCAATCTTGTGTACCAGAGGTGTTTTTTTATTTGGTAAAGCTATCCTCTTACCACAGCTCCTTACTATATTCGCTGCTTCTCTTACCACTTTCAAATATACTGTATTTAGCCGTTTTTTTAATCAAGGTTCTCAAGACCACCTTAGAGTTGTTGGTATTATCTAGCCAATTGAGGATTTATATACATAGCTTTATGCGGTATTACTTTTTGTAGTACTATATCACACACAGTGCCCAGTTTTCTTTACGGCTCAGGACTCCATCCAAGAATTCTTTATAGATCAAATATGTACTTCACATAGCCTTATCATTACAGGGTTTTATATTCAAAAGCTCTCATAAATTATAGAGATAATTAATTAAATTAATTACCACTAACCATTGATCTCATCTGTGAAAGGTTAGGCATCTAGACTACTAAACTATGGGATCCTAACTTATGATAACAAATTACTAATACAATAAGTTGAAACTAGTAATTTGTATTAGTTTAGTTTATGATTAGTTAATCAACTTAAACTAAATAAATTTTAATTAACTAATTGAGAAAATTCTCAATTGGTATATTTGGTTAAAAATTGAGTAATTGGTTGGCAAAATTAATATCTATATTATAAAAAATTATATAAAAAGAGTACAAAGATTTTAATAAGTTTTGAAAAAACAAGCAAATTAAAACAAAAATTTAAGCAAAGCTTTAAGAATTTTTAAAAATAAACTAAAAAGTAGAAATAGTTAATTTTAACTAGTTTGGTTAACCAATTAAAGAAAATTTTCTTAGTTCAAATTACTAGTTAAAATTTTTTATAAATAGATTTTGAATTCTAGTCTTACTAGAAGTAGCTTCTAGAAATATTTAAAAATATTTATTATAGAAAGTTCAAGTAAAATACAAGTCTAAAATAGAAATTTTTAAAAGAAAGTTTATTGTGAAGAGTTGGTATTATATAGAATAGTTGCATTATAGAAAGTTTTAATATAAGAAGGTTGTACAAATAAATCTTTAATTATTGTCTAAAGCATAGTGAAGAACTCTTAATTTTTAGGTAAAGTGATACAAAAATTATTTTTTTGATACTTTAAAAGTATTGTTTCCAATATATTTATAATAAAAATATTAAAAAAGTAACTTTGAAATTTTTGTTTGTCTTCACTTGTATATTGTGTAACATAACAAACTATATATATTTTTTACTATAATATGATTAGACAAAAATATACAAGTATATTACACAAAAGCTCAGTGTATTGTTTTTGCAAAAATAATTTTAATTACACAAAACTAATGTTATATAATATTACACAAATATAATTTTGGTAATCAGGTTTATTTGAACAAAACTGTATTTATTAAAAGTTTATTTGAACCCAAAACTAGATAAGACCTGGTTCAAAAACTAGGATTAGATTTATTTGAACTAGGATTGGGTTTACTTAAACCAAAACTAGATTTTTTTAAACCAAAACCAGATTCTTTAACTCAAAAAAAACAAAAAGCAAATAAATAAATAAAATCAAAAAGTATTTAAAATAATAAAATATAAAAATTTGGTACTACTACAAAGTAGCAAATTATTGATCTAGTATATATGGACTTATAATAGTTCTTATTTACTAGTAATATATAAGATCATGCCAACAATTTTAAAGTAGTCTTAAAATTTTGATTAAAAGAATATTAGAACTAAAGCAATAAGAAAAGTAATAAACACAAAAAGATTCGTAATAAATAATTAGTCTAATTAAAAAGTGTAGCTACTTAGTAAAGTGGTCTAGTTGTTATTCTAACAAGTAGCAGATTCAAGATTTAAATTCTACTAGTAATAATTTTTAAAAATTAAAACCTGTATTATAATAACAATAATATTTGTAATTTTATAGCTATTATCAACTTAGTAGCTAGAAGTTATATAAAAAGAAATAATTATTATAGCATTATAAAACCTGTAATTTATATATACTTAGAAGTTTTAAATATAGTATTCATCTTTAAAAATAACTATAAAAGCTTTAGTTATAAAAAAATACAAACTAGTATACTAATATACAATAGAATAAACAATATAAATACAAGAAAAACTTAGATAAAGACAAAAATATCTATATTTAGAGTAAAACTAAATACTTAATTTATCAAAATTACTATATACATACTATAAAAACTCATTTATTTTAAATATTAAGTATATAAATATAAACTAAAATATACTATAATTATTAACTTGTAATACTTCTTAATACAAATTATAAAATAAACATTGTTTTTTATATAAAAAAAATGTGCTTGTAACTAGCAGTGATACTTACCTGTGTAATATATAATCAAAACAGAAACAAATATATACAAATTTGTTATTATTAGAGTTAGGATGCAGTTAAGGTTAGAGTTAGAATTGATAGTGTTTTTATGGTTAAATTTTACAAGAAATTTTTTTTGTTAGAAAACAAAAGATGGTTTTATAAATATAATTTTTAGTTATTATAATTTTTTTAAAGAACAGAATTTTTTGCTTCATTTTCACATTATATGATTAGGTGTAATATTATACCTGATCTTGCAATCTTATTGGCACAGGACTATAACTGCCAATTATAAATAAATTTACACTTTTATATATATTTAATTGGTGATCCACCAGTCAACCAGAGAATGATCATAGTAAAATGTAACTCAAATTACTTATAAAAATTGGGGATCTCCAAATGTGGCATGCGTGTATCTAAAACTTTTTTTATACTAAGTTAATCACTTTTCTAACTTAAGAGACTTTTGTAAAGCTTGTCAAGACGCATC
>CAJVPY010003187.1:0-14549 GCA_910591965.1 Dentiscutata erythropus | reverse complement strand
CACCATCATATATCAATTTACTTAAGTATTAATAAAAGTCTGGGGCAGGAGCTACACCCCAAATATTAAAAAAAATATATATATATTTTTATAAAATTTAATTTTGTTTGAAGGCCAATTATAATTGGTTAAAAAATATTAGAATATTAACTAATATATGTTAAATGACCTTCTAAGGTCATTTAGGTTTTGAAATGACCAATAACTAATCATTTGTTATTTGGGTTATTTGGGTTATTTCAGATCATTTACCAACTCTGCCTATAACATATACTCCATGCCCTGGCTGTGACTTTAACTCTAATTAGCTAACTAACTACTACACTATTAAAATATCTAATACTATATCTATACAATTTCTAGGAAGAAAAACAACCAACAAGTAGGTTAAACTAAATACAAACTACATTGATTTAATATACTCTACAGCAATCAAACATTCTATTACTATTCCACTATTACCTAATATCAACATTACAGACTTCCTAGTCCTGGTCCTTTTCCACACTAATGAAACCTGCCTAAAACTATTACAATACTCTCTTACTAATAGTAGTACACAAATATTCACTTTTTATACAAATGACTTAGTATCAGACATAGGTACCAGTAACTGCTCAATGGGAATAGGTTGGATACAACTAGATAATAACCAAATTATCAACCAATTTTTAGCCAAAATTCTTAATTGGTCCTCCTCATACAAGACCAAGCTCATTGCAATTTTATCTGCTATTTCTATAGTACCTTGTAATGCCAGAGTTGATATATATACCAACTCTTAGTCAATTATATCCAAATATGATAAACTTCTATATACCTTTACCAAATCCTCTAAATACTTTAAATTCGACTACTAGCCTATATGGCATATGCTCTTTAATGCTATCAAGACCTTCAATATCTAGCTTTCTCTTTATAAAGTTCAAGCATATACAAATAACCTGTTTAACAACTTGGCTGACTCTCTAGCTAAAAAGCATCAGGAACCATCAACCTATATTCTCCAATTTAACTATACCAACATACACAACCCCAATTTTATTATTTAGTGGAAAGGACAATCTATAGAAAACCCCAGACAACTAATTAAAAATATTGGCAGAGCATATATAATAGCAATGTGGTTCTTACAAAAATGTAATGCTAAATGGGAAAGTTATACCCAAACAATCAACTGGGGCTCAACTTGGCTCTATCTCAATGATAACTCAAAAGCTACAACTAATATCACATCTCCCAAACTAAATCAGATAAAAGTATTTAGAGTCAAAAACTTGCTCAATAAACTGCCAACCTACTACTACTTCCACTATATTATGCCTAAAATATTTTTAGCCAATATCTGCTTTGTATGCAATGCCCCAGACTCAGCTATACGCTGGCTTATCTGCCACAACCCACAAACGATTAACCAAATCGTTCACCTCTCAATTTCGAAAATGATTGCCAAACACCTTAGCAACCAGACTCTAATACAAGAGAGAGCAATAATAAACCTTATCAAATCTCATATCTCCTTTAACAATATTCTTTCTTCTAATCCCCAAACACACGCACTATCTACTACTATCAAGGGACTTATTTCATCCCACTTGCTACAAGCACTACAAGCAGTCAATATACAACACAAAGAAGCAGCAGATATCATAATTCGGATACTTCTACATATATCAACAGAGACCCATGAGCAGTGTTGTACATAGGACAATTTTGAACAATTTTGAACATTTTTTCAAATTAAAATTACTTAAAATTTTATTAAGATAATCTATCTTAATTTTTTCACCAATAAGTCTATCACTTAAGAATATATATAATTATGCATTTTTTTAAATTATTTTATTGATTAGTTAAACATGAGACATAGGTTTGGACGATTTTGAACAATCTTGGATGTTGTACATTTTACATAGTGTGGACACGTCCCATGTACAACACTGCCCATGAGCAAATCTGGAAGCTATATAGTGAAAAACTTGCAAAATAAAAAAAGTAGCACAAACATACAAACCTTCAATCAAACTAAACAAACTATATACAAACAAGTACAAAGCCAATGGAAAAAACCTCAAAGATTTACTTATAGCTGCCTGTGTGGCCTACTAGACCAACAGCACGATAACAATAATTGCCCTCCTGAAGGGCAGGCACAACACAAATTCAATTAATAGTCAATAGCATGGATACAATTCAGCATTTCTACAAATTACATACTAACTATTAAAACCTAGATGAGTCTTGACTACTCTAGTAGATTTAGATCGCAGATAATTAGCTTAAGCTTTTAGTCTGAGCTCCCATTCTTGTATATAATTTATAAATACTTGTTATTATACAAATTTAGTTTTTATATAGTTTCTATATAATTACTTATATAAATTATCTAATAAAGATATAAACAAGGCCTCACCTTAATATCAATAAATAAATAAATAAATAAATATTATAATACAAGAATTTTTTGTTAAAGAATTAAAAAAAAAAAATACAAGAATTATTTGTTATATAGACAATTGCTAATATTATTTGAAATCTGTTTTTTGCAAAATTTCTTTGGTTTTGTTTACAAGAAAAGATACTTTGTTAATTTACAAACAAATTAGCAATATCAATAACATATTTTTAGTAGTTTTAAATATTATAAATTCATAAATAAAGTTGCTAAATATAGTTAATTCAATTCTTTCCAATAATCACTTTTACTAAAAATTTCCATAAAACGTTTTACTATGAAAAATACAAACAGCTATACTAGACTTATAAGATATACAAAAAAAGACCTTAGGATAGCAACTATTATTTAGAAATAGTTCTCATATACTATTTGCCAATTTTTTCAGAGTTTATTACTTACTGTAGTGACAGGTACAGTACTTGTCATTTAGAGATAGTTCTCATACACTTCTGCTAACAAGCTCAAAGCTTAACATTTACTGACAAAACTTAGTACTGTGTATACTCTGGTGTCACAGTTTAATTTGATACCTCGTGATTTTGTGATGCTAATATCTGATCAGAATCAGGGTATGTTGATGGCGTAATCAGAATTTGTATAATGCAGGATTTAATTAAAAGTCTAATTGTAGATAGTCTAATATGTGTAACTGGATATATTAATATCTGGGTTAAATCTTGTAATATTTAAAGCGAACATAATATAATAATAATAAACTAGCTTTTAGTTTTAGCTTAGTGAAAGTTTAGCTTCAGCATTAGTAAAAACAATCTTACATATACACTAAGTGGTCATCTATATAGTTAAAGTATCTAAACAGAATATGGAGTACCTGTATGATACTCCAGTCATCGTAATTGGCCAAGCGAGTGTAAATTGATAGTAAAGACCCACAAATACATAATAGTTTGGGTAACTCTATGATACAAGGACCTGGGCAAGCGAAGGTCTACTCACTAAATTAATTAAAGTATTGGTCATATGGGGGGGAGTCAATAGAAAAGGGACAAATCATTTTTAGTAAAATTTTTTTAATTTTTAAATTAAAATATCTCAACAACTATTACTCAAATTTGCTAAAAATTTTTTTATTTTAATCTTGAAATTATATAGAACTAAAATAAAAAAATTTTAATTAAATTTAATAAGATAATTGTCAAGATATTAAGCCTAAAGTCAGGAAAACTTTTATTTAAAAAAAATTTGTCTCTTTTCTATTGACTTACCCCATATACTTTGTGGACAAAGCTGTATTTAGAGAAATTCAGTAATCAAGTGTGAACAAATATAGTAATTCAAGTGATATGAAAGAAAAAACATTGTGGTAAACAAAAGAAAATAGAAAGTGGGAATTTTCTGATGTTGTTGGTTAGAAGAGTTACAGAAATTGTTATAAAAGAGGTTATGAGTAACCTAAATACTGCATAGACAAAGCAACAAAGGCCTCGGCTATGCTATGTATATTGATGCCAAAGACATTTAGCCCGTTTCTGTTTGAATCAAGTGAAATGTAAATGTCAAAAACATAATATGGATAAAGTAAAAGAGAAGAATTATAAAAAGTCTTGGAAAAGTAATTAGCAAAAAAAAAAGAAAAAGGATATGGATCTGGGCAATAAAGTTCAGCATGGATGATTTTTAAAAATTCTATAAAAGTATTAAGGTAAATAAGTTAAAGATAAAAAGGAAAGATTATACTAGACTTAGTAGTCAAGATGATGTAAATGCAAAAGAGAAAAAGAAAGTTAAAGATAAACCTGAAGGCCTTGATAAAGAAGGCGTTGAAGGTAGTAAAGGTAATGATAATGAAAAGTCATTTGATTATTGCCAAAAATCTGAAAACATAGATAGTTTTGATGAAACCTATAATGATAAGGATTGGTATAAGGCAGTTGATTGTTATCAAAACCCTGCTGATATAGGTAATGTTAATGAACTGTTAGTTGGCATTGTTACCATTGTGAAAATGGTATTGAAAAGGATAAACATAAAGCGATTATTCATTATCAAAAACTTAAAGATATGGGTGAAGTTGGCAGAATTAATGATAAAGATCATTGCCATCATTATGGAATTGGAGCCAAAATGAATATACATAAGGTATTTGTTAATTATCAAGAAACAACTTACTATAAGTATGGTGAAGTCGATGCCGAAAGGGATGAACATGAGTCATTTATTAATTACCAATGCCTGAGAAAGATAGAGAGTATAGATAGAATGAATAACCTTGGGCCCAGTAATCAAAAGGCAATTGGAGTTAGCAACAATGAATACTTCGAGAAAACTAGCTCAGATAGTAGAGCTGAAGTTTGTTCCAATGATGAAATTAAAGTTGCAACAAATAAACAAAAAGTTGGAAATAAAAGAAAAATTAGTAGAGAAAGAATGAAGGTTAGTGGAACAAATGTGGATGTAAACAATATGAAGAAAGGTGTGGTCATGATGAAAAGTAATAAAAAGGAAATAGGTGTTAAAGGTAATAAGCATGTGGAATCAATATACCATGCTCTTTTAGTAGATGGATGGATGAAGAAATGTATAATGATTATAGTAATAATCCTGTATTGTTATGTTATAGAAATCATGGAAGAATCATAAAGAGTAACATTAGAAATGTGAAATCAGGAATGTCAAGTAGACAAAGGCCTAAAAATTGTAAAAATTGTGGCATGATTGGCATCAGTCAAGGTGAAAGGAATGCTGTGAACGAAGAGCAAATCATATTGGAACATAATAGAAAGTGGAATTCTATAAGTGTCTATATCTGGACTATATTGTTGGATGTGATAGCTTGGTGAACGTGGTGTTTGGAAGCCGTCTGGAAGTGTGAAAGCTAGGGAGAATAGATGTGAGAGTGCTATTATATGTGAGTTATGAAAATTAATATGAAACATTTGAGAAAAAAAAAAAAAAAAAAGATACTTGTCTTGGAATATGAAGTTTTGAAGTGTTTGGTACACATGATACACATGATATATATGCTGGTCGACGAAATTATACACAGTAATAGGTACTGAAATAAGATCCAATTAAGTGATAGTTGGCAATTAGAGTGCCAAAATAAGGTATGATTATGTGACAATCGGTAGTGTAGACTGAAATACCGAAGTAAGAAGTGAAAAAAAAACCCCCCAATTTTTAGTATTAGTATAATTAGTGTTAATTGAACATTTTGTGGTTAGGTTGGAATATATAGTAGAATAGTTGGTAAATGAGGATATTGTTAGTAGAAACTTTGGGGACGAAGTTCTTGGGTTCTAGCTCATGTCATAGTTTAATTTGATACCCCGTGATTTTGTGGTGCTGATATCTGATCAGGATTGGGGTATATTGATGGCATGATCAGAATTTGCATAATGCAGGATTTAAAAGTTTAATTGTAAATAGTCTAATACATGTAACCAGATATATTAATATCTGAGTTAAATCTTGTAATATTTAAAGTAAATATAATATAATAATAATAAACTAGCTTTTAGTTTTAGCTTAGTGAAATTTTAGCTTTAGCATTAGTAAAAACAATCTTATATATACACTAAGTGGTCATCCATATGGTTAAAGTATCTAAACAGACAGTGAAGTACCTGTATAATACTCCAGTCATCGTAATTGGCTAAATGAGTGTAAATTGATAGTAAAGACCCACAAATACACAGTAGTTTGGGTAACTCCATGACACTGGTGTAGCTTTATTTGATTTTAGTAAAAGAAACTTACACTTTTTTATTTTGTATACAAGTAGTTTTTCTCTTTTACTCCACCTTTCTGCTATTCTTATAAAAAGTTTGACAAAAAGTAGGCATTCTAGCTTACCCCCTTCAAAAAATCGGCATTGTTTATATCTTTCATTTTTGAACAAACGAAGTAGGGCATAAACACAGGATTGTTTTGGCAATAATGACTTACACCACATGACAAACCAATTAGTGCTTTGGTTGACAAACCGACCTGGACTAGATAGTAAAGTTAAAAAAAAATTTTAATAATAAGACTTAGCTTTACAACAAAAATATACAAAATTTTTAAATTTAGTATATAATTTTTACAACTTGTGTCTAATACAGGCTATAATAGTACTTTTATAGATTGTTTTTTTTTTGTCTTTTTCTTCTTCTTTTATTTGTTTTTTTTATTTATATTCTTGTTGCTTAGGCAGTTTTTTTCTTTTTCTCTTTCATTTTGTTTTCTTTATTTTTTAGTGTTAGTATTTTTTTTTTATAAGTTAGTTGGAGACTATAAATCCTTCTGCTCAGAAAGCTAAAGAAGAAAATTAGAAAAGATAGTGATCTTAATAGGTTGTAAATACTATTCAGTAATATATTGAATAATTCATTTGCAGGGTTGTTTAGTATAGAAATAAATATTTACTATAGCAGATCAAACATAAGTATTTGTTGAAAACAACCAGGTTAGCTAATACTTATAACTTAGATGGGCTTAAGGTGACTTGAGTTATAATTAATATTTTACCTATGAGTTTAATATTGCATCCTAATAAAGTAATTATCAAGATTGCCGAATTTTATAAAAAAATAAAAAAAATAAAGTTGCTAGACATATTTGTCTAGACAGATTGTAGTATTAGTAAAGATTGATATAATAATTAATTTTTTTTAAAAAAGTTGAAAAATAATTTTGTTAAAATATGTTTTTACAACTTATTTACAGAAGAAGATTAGTAACTAGAAGTCAATTCTTGAAGAAAGTTTTTGAGATATAGATTTTTAATAAAATTAAAAAAAATATTGCTATATAATTGCATTTAAGAGATTTAAATAAAGTTATAAAATTTTTCAAACTATGCTGAAAACAGGAGCTTTGTATACCAATTTGCAATACTTTTTTGTTTTACTAACTTTACAATTAATTTATCTTTATCTACTTTATCTAATTTATCTTTTTTATATTTAGTAAGAAGTATTTGTTTAGTAATATTTAAAAGATAACTTGTTTTTAACCTTAGTTCTGCTACTAAATAAACTTATCCCTAACTAAAAGATATATATAATACTTGAATATTAAACTAAAAACTTTTTAAACCATTAAGAAACAGCCATTTGGCCCTTTTTCTTATATTTAACTTAATAACTCTAAAATGGCTATTTAAACCTATTTTTCAAACCTAGAAAAACTTAAAGAGCTCACTGTTCCCATCATAACAAGCTAAATTTCAAGCTTGTAGACCTAAAACTGACAGAATTACACTTAAAAAATCTTCCAAACCCCCTTAAGTTTTTCTCTTTTTTTCTAAAGTTCCTTTTTACAAAAAACTCTATAGGCGTTTTCTGTGCAACACTAACTATTTTTAGACCATACTACTACGTTTTTAACTACTCCAAAATTAGTGGTTCTCTATTAATTACACCAATTTCATTCTAATTTTTAATTAAAATTTAATATTTACAAAACAGGAAATATTTAACTAATACGAATATTATAGTTTGCATCTATTAAATTACAGTTACGCAACACAACTTGTGCCACACCAGCCACACTAGCCACAGTTACACAAGCCACAGTTATACAAGTCATAGTATCTAGAAGGTTCTATAGCATAATATTACATGAAGAAAAAATTACACCATTCTAAAGCTAATTACAACACCATCCCGAATTTACCAATATTTATAAGATATAATGCCAACTCCTATTAATAAACTAGCAGATACCTTAGATCTCGACTATTTTCACTCGATCTGTAAAAATAGTTATAGTATTGCTCTTTTTGAAGGAGAGGGGAAAAGTCATATGAGACTGATTCCTTCCACACAAGCTCTAATAACCTGCATTACCAAAAGTACTAGAGCAACCAACAAAACTACTCATTTCTACTGGGCACCTGACTCAATCTCTCTTGTTAAATATCTATGTAACAAATATTACACTAAATTTGTCTCTAACCTCGACAAAACCTACAAACTTTATACAGACTTCTCTGTAGTCAAAACTGAAAAAAATACAAGTCCACATGATATTAAACTAACTGCTACTCTTATCAACCAGATCTTCAACACAACCAAAAACATCCCACCCTCCTCTACTCTTCAACAATGTTATTATCAATGGTCTCAATGTTGTTTAACTATCACTTGCAAATTTTATAATGAAAGACACCACTCAACTGAAAATTATAAAGTAATTAATAAAGAAGTCTACTATGCTTATTGTACAACTACACTCGCATCCTCTTCCGACACATCCCAAACCAATATCTTAGATTCAACCAGAAAAGAAATAACCCCTCTTTTCCAACAAGCTTTAGATAACGAACCCAAACTTATATAACCTTCCAAACAACTATCTACAAATCTACTCTCCTTAACTCTTCAACTCCTTACTACTACTACAGACAACAACGACAACCCAATCAAAACAAAACCTACCTCTATTTCAATCTCTATAGAAATTGACAGCGATACCCTTGAAAATACACTACATAATACTGAAGCAAATAATAACACTCCTCTTCTCCATGAAATCCTAATTACTAAAACTTTACCCCCAGATACCACTGAATCCAACAAGAACACTATTCAAACAACTTACTCATCAATCATACAAAAAACCCAAAACCAAACCAACACCTCAAACACCAAACACCCTAAACTTGAACCAACCTACGACTGGCTCTCTAACTTTCCCATAACTGAGAAAATGGAATAAAACAACAAACTACAAACTGCCTTCTCCCAACAACTTTATGATTTCCTCAAAAAACATCTCCACAACTTCTATTCTGGCACCACTATTAAAACTGCATCTCTCAACAAGCAACCACTTAAAGCCAGCTTCTACTACATAATTTGCTATATGGCAGGAGAAAGACCCATATTTCTTATTAACTATATTCACCAAATTAACTCTGACATTAATAAACAAGCAACTATTCCCTTTGATATTATTGAAAACACTCTTAAAAAAATCATTGCAAAATTTACCTCCTTTCTTTTTACCAAACTAAATTACCTTGAAATATTCGCTTCACCTGCAACTATCTCTCTGTACAAATCTGAAAATTGGCTCCAATTCTGTTTAAACCTAGCAAAACTACATCTCTACCTTTATGATATATACCAAGCTATAGACTTTAATAAATTTGCAGAAGGCCTTAACCTCTAGATCAAGACCTACAAACTCACTTCTCAAATAGTTAATACTAACAAAGAAGGAAGATACCTAACCATCAAATCTGATAACAAATTTAATATCAACTTACTTTTCAATCTACCCACATCTCTTTTTGAGAAAAATTTCTCTATTCCCTCTCTTAAAAATTCTTTGGATCATTTTAAAGAATGGTTCGAGAACTTCTTTCCTATATATAGTCATCAATTCAAAGACCCACTAAACAAAGAAGATACCTTTGGCAAAATCTAATCCAAGATTTGTAGAACTTTTATTTTCCAACTCAAAAAATACTTACCTTCTGTACTAGATACTTTCCAACAACCCTCCTGTTATGAAGACCGCCGAAATAAATGTTTCAGGCATCTTAATTTTCATATTTTAATATGTAAACATGAAAACTACGATTATGTTCAAGACTACAGATATGATACAAAAAAATACTTCAAAGACCTTCTTACCAAATCCTATGAAGAATACCCAGTAAAAATTGATTCACCCCAGATTGAAATCAACTTTTCAATCTTTGACCTTGATACTGAGCATGAAGCTACCTTCTCCAAACCTATTCTAACTTGGCTTCTTGACAAACTAGCAAACTCAGCTGAACAAGATTACTGCACGAACAACTCTACACACTCATCTACTAAATGCTATAATGGTTTTTTCTTCCAATACCTTAATGCCTACCAAATCAAAGCTACTAAAAACTTACAAATCTACAATCTGACTCAACAGGACACAATTAACAAAATTACTGAAGAAGTAATTAGTACTGACTTCTTAGCCAGAGTCATTACATTCTTCGAACTTTATTCCAAACAACTCTCTTTTTGTGAACTTACCTAATACTACCAACAATTAGCTTATCCTTAGGCAGAAAAAATTCTCAATGAAAAACACAATATAAACTTCCAAGCTCCAACACTTATCGAAGACTTATTATTCCTTAATGAGTCTCCTTTTTAATAATCCTGTCTTCTACATATCACATTAATGCAGCTACCGCCTCTTCAAAAGATACTTCCATTGTAGTTAAAGAGGAAAATAATGTAAGTAGGCAGGTGGCTAAGCCCATTTACTCGGAAGAATCTGATAATGACAGTACTCTAACGCCTAACCAGAGTACTTCTAATTCTTGCGAAACTGTGAGAGCTGAATATATAGCGAGCGACAATGTAGAAGACATTTATAAGGTCTATGTTCCAAACCCCTCTACACTTTATGATCTATCCACCTACTTCAATCGATTCCTTCTATCCATCAATTCTCCTCCAATCCAAGCTCCTCAAAAACTCAATTTCTTCTTTTTACACCTACTCAAAATTGGCTTATAGGACAAACTCTATGAACAAATCATTATATCTATCAAAACTGACTACAGTAAAGCACATATTTATTCACCAGAAGAGCCTTGTCCTCTACCAGATTACATTATCGTACTTTACCTTAGCACTATTTACCTTAATCCTTTTATTCCTCTTAAATTTCACACCCACTCCCCTTATAATAACAACTCTTCTTTACCTCTTAACCTTTCATTATGTATACATAATATCCGAGGCTTCAACAAAAATCTTAAATAGCAAATCTAGAAAGATTATTGTCTTTCTAATAATCTTGACATCATCTGTTTAACTAAAACCAAACTTGCCAGTAACAAACTCACTTTAAAGCCTTTTAAAATATTACATTATACCTACTTTCAATCTTGCACTGATAGCTCAAAAGCTAGAACCTTCGTTATGATTCGTAATTCCCTAACCCCTCATATACACAATACTAAATCTATTCCAGATTATGCTATCTTGATCAATCTTTTCTTCAAACATGACTTCAAATTTTGCATTATCTCAACATATCTTCCTTGTGACAATAGCTCTATCAGACTTGAAACCCAGAATACAATAATTTAATAGATTAAAAACACATATTCTCTTAACATACTTCCTATAATACTTGAAGATTTCAATACCTTCACTGACAATATCCACTCCTCCTCTATTAAATACAAACTTCATCAATTTCTTATATATAACAACATGTACAATCTTGCCTTGCACACCTCCTCATCTGCTCCTACATAGCATAATTCTAGATCTAGCAGTGAAATTGATTTCATCTGGGCCTGTCATACTATCTTAATCTACCTTACTTCTTTTAATACTGATGATACAGATACTAACTCTCAAAGTGATCACAAAATTCTTATCTCTAGCTGGTCCTTTCTTTATGCTCTGCACGGTCAACGCAGACATAAAACATGTATATATAGAAGAATCTTTAATTACAAGGCTATAAATAACACAAAATAGGAAGAATTCTCAAACCAAGTCAGCACTAATCTTGATTCCAATCATACACCTTTCTTAACTCATACTTCAGAATCTCTTGAAACTACCTGGCATAAAATCTATACCAGTATAATTACAGCTGCTCTTATTAAACACATCCCTAACAAAAAATTCTCTGTCTGTAATTTTCAACATATATTCTTTTCTAAAGCCACCCATCTTTATTCAAATCTTAAGAAACTTGGGAATATTATTCGACAAACTAAATACATCTTAAAACACCTGCTACCTATTCCTTATCACCTTAACAACTCTATTTCTTTATTTAACCAATTCTCTGAGTTACACATTCCTCAACTTCCAAGTTCACACCTACTCCTTTCTTTCTGGATAACTGATGCTAACTCAGAGTGGAAAAATCTCTTCCATGCTCGCAATATGGAAAACATTAAAGAAATCAGACAACAAATCTCTAAGGCTATTAATAAAAGATGCTTTAAACTTCAAACTCACCCCACTTCTATGATTAACAGTATTCTCAATTGCCACAAAGATCTAGTTAAATTTAACAATATCCAACTCAATAATAACATTATCAGTGACCCTCCAACCATTAAATCTCACATTTAACAATACTTCAATTACTGGACTGCTCCTCGACATATTAACTCTAACATTTTTAATTCTTACTGGCAAACAGAATACAACCCTAAATCTAATATCGATCCAGTATAGTATTTTAATACTTTCTCAAACTTTACTAAGGCCGAAATCATGCTAACTATCAATCAACTCCCGAATAACAAAGCTTGTAGCCCATCAGGCATTAGCTATAAAATGATAAAACATGCTGGCTCTAACTTCATCACTTCTATAACATCTTTCTTTAACTGTTGCCTCCATTCCCAAACTATATCCAAATAATGAAAAGAGGAACACATTTTTTCTATTTCCAAAAAACCTATTTTTGATAGCAACCTATCTAATTCCAGACCTATTAGCCTCATAAAACATATTGAAAAGCTATACACTAAACTCCTCACAAACCTTCTCAACCTTATCCTTTCCCAACACAATATCCTCTCACCATTTAACTTTGTTGCGCTCCCTGACAACTTCACTTCTATACCTATCCATATCCTCAATAACATAATAGAAGATGCAAACTGCAACTCTAACTAACTCTGGCTCCTCTCTCAAGATATGAGCAAAGCTTATAACTCAGTCAACTTTGAACTTTTTCAAAAATTTCTACAACAAATCCAAATGCCTCAATAGCTCATTAATATCTTAACTAACCATACCAACCGTGTCATTACCAACCTTGGTCTTACAAATTTTTATTCAGTTAAAAATGATATTAACCAAGGTGAAACTATTACTCCTCTCTTTTGAAGAATCTATTATGACCCTCTTATTTCCAATATTTCTTTACATTTTCCTGGATACACACTCTCTACATCATATCAAACTAGCCTTATTCACTTCTCCACAAATCACCTCAACACTTCTATTTCAGTTCTCACTTATATGGATGATACATTATGGATTGCACAATCCAAAACACAACTTGAAGAAATCACCAAAATAGCTTCCTTCTTTTACTCTATGGCTGATATTCAAGTCAATTCTACTAAATCTATATTTATTACTAAAGAGCCCTCTTCTAATCTCTTATTCCTTAATTCCAACTTGCAATCTATCCTGCCCTCTCAACTTTTCAAATTTCTGGTATGTTGGTTCACTCTTAACAACAAACAGTTCTCACAAATTAAACTAATCCAAGATGAAGCTATTCGGTTAGCCAATATTGCCGGCACTAAAAATATAACAGACAAACAAATTACCTATATTATCAATACTGTTATTATTCCTACTACTAAATACCAGCTTCACAATATTGTAATGCCTCTGTACAAATATAACCAAATCTTGGGCAAATATCTCACTATAGCTAAACACAAAGCACACCTTTCTCACTCCACTCCTAATAGCACACTTCTTAACCATAACCTTTACAATATTCACAATATCTGGGACATACAATTATAACACCATATTAGTAACTTCCTTAACTGAATCAACAACTCTTCTACTCTTGGCACTGCAATATACATCTGACTTCAACAACTCCAAAACAACCTTTGGTCCACAACTAATATTCTTCAACACCCTTATCCTATCATCGACGGCCCTAACAAACACACTACTACTCTAAAAATCATACAACTTTTTAATTATTTACATATTTCAATACATGCATACTTAGACTTTTCTTGGCTTAAAACTATAAACGATAGTTATACTCCACTTGAGAATATCCTTTCTAATCATTCTAAATATAATATCTTTAAACAACAACTTAGACACAAAAATATCCTATATTTGGAACAACTCTGTTCAGCAAACAAGACCTTGCTAGACTGAATACACTTATCTCCCAAAATTCTACATATTTCTAAAGGCAAAAAACCATTTTGGTTTAATTACTTAAAAGATATTACCCTTGAAAATAACCTATCTCATACTATTTTACCTTACTTTCAACCCAAAGGCATTAACTCTTTTGCATATCAAACCAACCTTATTCTTTAAACTCACAAACCTTGGGTTTTAACCTATTACAATGAGCATATTGTAATAGGCCAAGTTCGCAGAACCTTCACACA
>CAJVPY010003186.1:0-14549 GCA_910591965.1 Dentiscutata erythropus | reverse complement strand
TTAGAATTTTAATTTGTCGGGATTTTGTATATTGGGATTTTGTTGCCGGGATTTTGTGTATCGGGATTTTGTGTGTCAGGATTCTGATATACAACCAGTTTATGTGACTAAGTTGTTGTCTTATGCTATCTTGTATCCCCTGTATCTATCCGCAAATAGTGATATACTTGTTTGTTTATTCGTTTACCCATTTACGTGTACTTTGTTTACCGTCACGTGCAGTGATCTACGTTACAGGGTCTAGAGCAATTCCCCAAATTTTCAAAAACTATCCGCCAAATATGCAGAAACCTAAAGCTAAAGTGCTTTCTTGTTGTTCGTTTTCTTTCAAACTTGGTATACTAGTGTATCTTTCTATGCTTTATCTTTTTTAATATAACCTGAAGCTATACTATCTAATGCTTTTGTGCCTTAAAAGTAGGTTTCTTCTCTTCAAAATTTTGGTGCAGGTGATCGTTGGAAAGAGTTGTTAATTTTATTACTTTCATTTCTATTTTCACTTTACCCTTATATTTTCATTTATTTCACATTATTTCAAATTATTTCATATATTTCATATTATATATTTATTTCATTTTTTTATTTATTTTATTTTTATATTTTATTTTATATTCTTTATTTTATCTTATCAAATGGCTTCTTCTTCAAAATTAGTAGTGAGAAAATATGATCAACTTGTTGCTAGTTGGTGTAAGGCTTTTAAAAAAATGACTGCTATTAGGCCTGTATCTCAGTTAAGTACTGTGCGGAATAGTGCACCCATAGTCAAAACAATTAGTACTCCATCACATCAATCTCCAAAACCTTCTTATAATAGTTAAAATTAAAAAATATTTTATTTATTTCATTAATTTACTAGTTATAGTATTTTAATTTAATATATTATTTAATATAATTTAAGATTAAATAACTTTGGCTGCTATTATAGATAAGCTCAATGAGCTATCCAAGCAAGTTATAACTTTAAATCGAAAACTTTTGGCTCTGGATAGTCGTGTATCAGAAGGTCTTAAACTGAAAAATAAAACTGATTTTGTTAAAGTAATTATTATTTTTATATATTAATGTTTAAATTATTTTAATTTAAGCTAATTATTTTTAATTTAATTATAGCAAATATGTTCGGCTATAGCTAAATCACTTATCATGGAAAATATCTATCCGACTGAAAACAAATTCAAAGATGCAATAGAGGAGTACTTTGAGAAAAATAAACCAGTATTTTACTATGCAAAGAAAGATTGAGATTGAAATACTTATTATCAAGAATATCTTGCAAGTTCTGTAAATGTTTTAATTATTTCGAATTATTTTGAATTATGTCACATTTTTAAATTATTGCTCTATAATTTATTATAATCTTTTATTATTTCGTTAAATTTGTATTTTTATTTCCTTAACTAATTTGATTTCTTTTGCATAAATTTAATTACACTTAATATTTTTCTATATGTTCTATTCTTGTTGAAATATTTTTTGTTTTTATTTCTATTTATTATTACTGTTATTTTTTTAAAATTTTAATTATTAATATTTATACTCAATTTAATTCAACCTAATTTGCACTATTTTAATTTAATTTTAAATTAATTTATTAGCTTTTAGCAGCATATCGTTCGTGCAGGTGTCGACTTACAACATCTATTAAAAATGTGATTTTTTTTAGTTTATAGCAAGATATTATTAGATCATTTTACTACAAAAGCAACTCCTACTCAAATAGAGAATTGGAAGAAATCGTCTAAAACTTTGAGAGCATATAAGAAGCTTTTAAGACCAATTGAAGATAATTCGGATAATACTTGCTTCAACCAAATTTTGAAAAAAGTTTGGTCAAATACTATGCCAAATAACAATCAATTGGCATACATATTGACCATATGCCAAATTATATTAAATTATAATTTTGATAAGTTGGCGATAGATGATATTATTACAAAAAAAAGACTGGAGAGAAATATTGTAAATAATATACTATTAATTATATTAAATTTTTTAAAATAATTCAAACTACTGTAATTTTATTTAATTAGAATAAGCTAGCCAAACAGACCACCTTTATTCCTCTAGAAGAAGGCAATGATTCTTTAGATAAAGCCAAAGAATTCGAAATTGCCCCAGCTCCTGCTAAGAAAAGTAAGAAGCGAAGAATTACAAAAATATTATCACTATCCTGTCCCAACAAAAAGGATAAATCTATGCATACTACTATTACTGTCAAAACTATACTTGCTCATACATCCACACATTCACCCACATATTCAACTTTATTTGACACACTTCCCGACAATTCAAATCTTACTGTACAAACTCAAGTTATTCTGAATAATCCCGCAACAACACAAACTAACCTGCAACAAAATCCTTCTGAAGATGCTGAGTATCAAGATGATTCATAAATATTTTTCTTTAGATTATATAAAATGTCCTAACAAAATTTAATTATTATTTAATTTATTTTTTTTTTGTTTTTTTTTTTTGTTTTTATTTTATTTTTCTTATTTATTTATTTATTTTTTTTTAAAATTTTTGACAGTCTTGCCAGTGCTCAATTTATTAGAACTATATTTCAAGTGAAAGCTAAGCTCTCTTGAACAATACATATATTATTTATAACCAAAAAACAGGGAGTCTCACGATTGCGAGCCTGACATCACCTGGCTACAATAAACGTACCCAACTGCGACTTGTCACACCAACCTGTATACAAGTTAGATAAACTTTGTCAGCCCATCAAAGCTTTCCCTTCATATCTTCTTTCTTTACTGAGAGCAAAAGAAAGTGATGATCTCATACAAAACTACCAATACTACCAAGAAAACAAAACGAAAATCTAACTAAAAAAGACAAATATAACAAAGAGGTATTTTTAAGAAAAAAAAAAAAAGGGGTACAATGAGATATAAAAAAAGAAAACACAAAGAGAAAAGCCCGAGAGCTAACAAAAAGTGAAACTACCTTTATAAAGAAATAGCATAGGGGAAACGAAAAAAAAACAAAACAAGAAAAAATATACTATTATAACCTGTGCCAGGTTTAAGAAAAAATTTTATAAAAACTGCAACATTTGTATATCTCGACTATAATATAAAACATTTATTATCTGACTACTGGCCATCTCTAGATATTTCTTATGCCAAAGACCTGATCCCAGTCATGTGGAGGACCCATATCCATAAATTACGTCGCATATTGTATCCACTGATAAACAAGGCATGTGGTTGCATTCCTGGGTACGTCTGAATTTGGAAGATAAACAATACCGATCTTTTGGAGGGGTAAGCCAAATTGCCCACTTTTTGTTGAAAATTTTGGAGAAGGCCGACAGGACCAAGAAAGACTTAAAGAACGGACTACTAGTACCCAATGAGAGTATTTTATCCTTGAAAGAACCGATGACTAGTAACACTTTTTCTAGAAAAGGGGAAGAGCTACTGTACTTAAATGGTAAGTGATAAACTCTGAACTTGTCGGCAAGTAGCGTATGAGAACTACTTCTAAACGACAAGTGCCGTACTAGCAGTGAGTGATAAACTCTGAAGAAGTTAGCAGGTAGCGTATGAAAACTACCTCTAAATAACAACTGCCGACTTAAGGCTTTCAGTTTTACGCTCTCTATTACTTGCTAGTTACTGTTTTTACGAAAATTGTTTGGGAAATTTTGGTTTTAGTGATTATTGGAAAGAGAACTGATTTTTTTAAAAGAAGTAATAGAAATATTAATATATACAAAACTAGAAAGAATAGTACAAACTCAGAGTGGCCAAAACTTGTCTACAGAGATGACTTTTGATTTAGTAAAGAATGCAATTTCGCAAAAAGCAGAAAATTTAAAAAGAAAAAAAAAAAAAGAAGATAATATAAAAAAGTTAGAAGTCGAAAACAAAAAAAAAGAGACTATTAGAATTAAACTAGCAAAAATAAATTTAAATGAAAGTAAAATAAGTATACTAAAAGAAGATAACATAGTAAATACAAAAGAAAAAGTAGCTCTTTTGTATACAGAATTAGGTTAAATAGTTCATAGTATAAAAAAGTTAGTGAATAAATCTCATTATTTAAAAAAAAAAAGCTATTAAATAAAAAAAAAGAAGATATTCATAGCTCTATCTGGGCACAAAAAGTGAGCTAGCACATGACAAACCAGTATTAAACAAGACAGAAAAATGATACAAAAAGAAAAAAAAAACTAGAAGTATACTTTACTATTTAAGATTTACCTTTTTCAACAAATATAGCAAAAAAAAAGTTCAAAGTTATATATATAAAGATTACATATATAAATGAGAAGAAGAAGCAATTGCTACTTAAAGCATGGGCATTGCTATTCAAAAAAAAAAACAAGTAGAATTATATTAAAAAATTAAACATAGAAAAGTTAAAAAGTAAAAAAAAGTTCAAACTAATACTAAAACAAGTCTTGTATTTGGCATATGAAGTAGCTCTACTTAAACAACTTAAAAGAGTTAGAGTAAAAATAGTTTACATCTCTAGAAATAGTAATAGCAATCAAAAAAGCACTGCTTTTATATATTTTGTATCATTAGAAGACCTACAGATAGCTAAAAGCCTCAACATTATATTATTTTAACAACAGAATAAAGTGGAATAATAGATACCAAAATCTAGCGTATAAATAGTGAGGAAACCCATTGGGTTAGAGGGCTGATGGAGGTAGTTAGAACCAGATGGTTTAAATGGGTACCCCCCTAGTTGGGGTGCAGGTACGGCAGATAGTGTAGAACCTTCGGGCAGACTACTTAAATAGGCACTCAAAAGGTGCACGTGTGGCTTGATGTACCATCGTTGTAATTATATATAAAACTTCGTCTATACTCTAATAAAAAGTTCTCCAGACCAAAGAGGTCACCTTAATACCAAAAAAATAAAAAATAAAAAATAAAGTGGAATAATAAAAAAGATTATAAGATATTTAGAAGAGTATACAACAGGAAAAATCAAAATAGATTGGAATCTGAAAAGAAGAGAAAAGTACAGATAGTTACAGGCCTTTTGCAAATCAACAAAAGAAATATAACAACCAAAGGTGCAAACCAAAAAAATTAAGAGGCATTTCTAGTTATATTGAACACAATTATAGAGATAGTAATAGCTTTAGGTTGTGTAGTAATACTAGAAAACTACTCAGAAGAGTAGAAAATATCAGTTTAAACAAACAAAAGTATTTGGAGAATACAGTTGCAACTAGCTAAAAAAAAAAACTAGGCAAAAGAAAAAAAAACAAGTAGAAACAAAAACAGAGAAAATAGAAGTTAAGAAAATATTAGTAAAAATGCAAAAAAAATTTAAAACAATAAAGCATTTGCTTTTGATATGCTCCTAAAATTCACCTTAGTTGAATTAAAGAATTTGAGCAGGGCAAAACATTTTACTAATGCCTTACAGGAGCCCAATAGACTAAAAATAAGTGAAGAAAAAATAAAAAACAAAAGCTTTAAGTCGTTTAAAATAGGATTCCATAATATTAATGAATTAAAATTAAACAAGCAAAAGTTAATAGCACTAGCAGATTTGGGCAAAGAAAATAATTTAAATATAATTAGTATTGCAAAAACTAACTTAGATGAAAAAGAAAAAAATAGATAAGAACAACTCAGCAAGAGTATATTAGCTTTTAGTTATTCAAAGAAGAAAATAAAAACAAAGATTCTGAAGTTGAAGTGCTAATTAATAAGAAGCAGTCAAAGTATATAGGAAAGTGATCAAATATAGCTCATATTTGATAAAAATAAAGCTCTTCTTTAGAAAAATAGTTATACAAGTTTGAATAGTATATTTACCACTAGCAGATAAAAAAATCAACAGAGATGTACAGTACAATGAACAATAGTATAAAAAATATATAGCAACAAAGTTAATATATATACATATATAATAGGAGATTTTAATGCCCTAAGTAATACAAAGTTAGACATAAACAATAAAAGTCACACAAATCAGATGCTAGATAAAACTTTATTAGAGTAGCTTAGAAATAGAAATTTTGCAAATATATTCTATTATTTAAATCTCTATAAAATAAAATATACTTGGCAAAAGGAAAATTCAGCATCAAGAATAGATTATATATGAATAGGAGAAAAGATGCAGAATTTAGTTAAAAAAGCTAAAATTAGTAATATAAATATAATAACAGGTAGTGATTATAAATTTGTCTGGGTGAAATTAAAAACAAGTACAATACTTAGCTATGGCAATCTTTGAAGAAATAGTAAGAAAAGATCAACAAGAAAGTTATTTTTATACTATAAGGCAACAGAAAAAAATTAAAAAGCCTATAGCAATTATGTAAAACTTATATTAAAAAGCAAAAAGACTACCTATGTTGAAAAAAGCTTTCAAATCAATAAAATAAATGTAAATGAAGAGTAAGTAGTGCAATGTTAAAAGTGGCAATGAAGCATATTTTTTGAATCAATGTTAAAAAAACAGAGGTACAAACAAAAACATCTATTCCAAAATATAATATCTACAAAGAAATCAAATTTTTGTACTAGTTACAAAAGAAAGTCTGCATATTTGATAGAAAAAAAATAAGTTCTAATAAACAGACAAAACTTAATGTATAAATTGAGAGCATAAACCAACTGCACTAGATACAAATTCTATTAATATCAGAATTTTGAAGCTAGATTAAAGTTAAAAAATTAAAGAATTGGGAAAAAGTATTGAGAAAAAAAGTAAAAGAAAAAGAATGGAAAAGAAAAAAGAAAGAAAGAAATTAGTCTCAGAGTAGAACAGAGATTTAGTATAATGAAAAAAGATAAGAAAAAGATATTGCAAAGCTTATTAAATAAATTTTACAACAAAGTAATATTTGACAGAGTTCTTATTGAAGAGAGTTCTCATTACTAGAATCAGGAGCTTATTTGTGAAGAAGAAATAAAGTAGCAAGTGTCTTTATATTTTCAAAAGCAATTTAAAAGAAAAAAGCAAAAGTTTAGTGTAATGAATCAGGAATAGCAAGATGAATACAAACCAAAAAAGGATCTAAATTGTAGCCTGTATAAAAAAATATAATAAGCTCTACCAATATAGAAGAATAAACCCAAGTATTACAAAAAGCACACAATAAAATAGCTCCTGGCATATCAGGAATTAGGTATATACTGCTCAAAAAACTATCACCCAAGACAATAAAAAGAATAATAAATTTCGTTAATACAATCTTGAAGTATAAAAAAATTTACAATAAGTAGAAACTAGGCCAATTGTATCTAATACTAAAAAAAGATTTTGAGAAGTATAATTTGAGCTATACAAGACCAATCACCTTACTTAAAACATGTAAAAAGGTCTTAACAAAAATAATACAAGTAAGGTTATACAAAGTAATAGAAAATAATATACTAAAAAGAGAAACTTTGCAGGTCTGTTAGAGGAAAGTATAGTAGCCCTATTCATATTATAAACAATATAGTAGAGAAGACACTAAAAAAAAAAAAGAGCTTTGGATTGTATACCATGACATGAAAAGGCTTTCAACTTAGTAAGTATGATGGCTTTAAAAAAACTATTAAAGAGATTGAGTTTTTCTTAAAAGCTAGCAAATTTCATTATATACTTATATAAAAATAAAAAATTAAATATCATAACAGAATATAGCAATATAAATTCTGTAAAAGCAAGTGATAGAATAGACTAGAAAGAGGATTGTCTCCTTTGATGTAGAGAATTTTCTATGATCTGCTACTATGTAGAGTACAAGATACCAAACTAGAATACAAAATACGTAGCAGTGAAGTAATTAGTAGTAAAGAGTTCAAGATAGAACAGATATATATAGAGGTTTTAGCATATACAAATAATACAACCTGGTTGACCTTTAGCCAAGAAAGTATGCAAAAAACAATTAATATATTGAACAAGTTTTACAAACTAAATAATATAATGCTCTAAATTGTATATATTACAATCAACTACAAGATAAAGATATATCAATTGATTGGCCTCATATTAAAAGCATACCAATTGATGAGTTCTGCACTATAGGGTATATGGTATAAGCATTTTTTACTCTTTTTTCTCAAGGCAATACTAATTTTCATATACATTATGTAAAGGAAGTAAAGCTAGCTAAGTATTTTAGTATCTTCTAAAATATAAAGATAATTATTTTGTTAGCCATCCACATTGAAGATATTTTGCTTTAAATTCAATAATATGATGGAGAGTATTAGCTGAAAGGTGTATATATGTTAAGCAAAATTTAGAAAAAAGATAACTTACTATAGCTAAAGTTCAAGAATTATTACAAAATAATATTTATATGGCTGATAAAGTAGTAATATATAGAAAAGAGCTGAGAGAAACCTGGAGGTATTGAATGCAACATTATATAGAACTTTCTGATATGATAAAGCAGTTAGGTAGTTAAAAGATGATATTTTTACCTTTAGAGTAGCATATATGCACTGGTTTAAACTTCATAATTTAATACCATGTAGTAAAAGAGTTAATGAAGAAACAAATCAAAATACTGCTAAACAATGACATCAAAATATCATTAACAACTTATATATTGCTGCATAGTTTTTTGAAAAATGATTTAAAGTATTTTTTGAAAAAGTTTTAATATCATACCAAAATGGAGATTAGTAAACTAGTAGTATTGTTATAAATGGCAGCATTGTGGAAGTGTTTATATATATAGTGTTGCAATTCAAAAGGAGGCACCAATAATTAAATGAGAAAATATAAGAACTAAAATATATTTATCATTATTTTAAATTTGATCAGTAAAAAAAAAACCTATTTAATAAGACAATATATAACTAGCAATTTCTCATAAAATAAATACATAATATCTCTTGTTATTCATGTTAAAAACATGCTGAAGAAATTGATAATAGCTTACAGATCTTATAAATAAATTGCAACAGCATATATATTGCAATGCTTCATATTGTTTAAAAGTCAATAAGTAAACAGATCAGCAATCATGTAGGTTTCATTTTTCAAAGAAATTAAATAATAAAACTTTTGTACAATTCAATAATTATGGTCATCCAGAGCTAATTATAGCTAGAAATGATCTCCTTATCAATTTACATAATTGTCTTCAACTTCAGAGTTAGAGAGCAAATATTGACTTAAAACCTGTATTTACAATATATACTGCTTTGTAGTATATTTCTAAATATACATGCAAAGCTAAACTATAATTTTTAGCATTCTCGGAAATTTTATATAGAACTCTTCAAAGTAGTGACTCTGATAGCCTATTAATTGCTATATTTCAAAAATTACTTCTTCATACTGTATCAAAATATGACTACTCAGCTTAGAAAACTTGCTATCTCTTTCTTGAAATTCCTCTTTATAATTGTAGTCAAAACTTTATTACTTTAAATCTTAATAAAGAGGTACCTTGATGGCTTTGTAGTAGTAGTAAAGAATATAATTATAATAGAGAAATACAAGAAACAAATAATAATGAAAAAACAGTGCTTTTACCTTTAAATCTGTATTGAAGTTGATCTATTGACCTTCAGATCCTTTTATTATTCTGATTACTATATAGTTCTAAAAATAAGCACCTCTATAATTTTTTTATATTCAAAAATAAGTACCCTTTATAATAGTTATCAGATTAGAAACTGATTAAAAACTAGTTTTTTTGTTCATTTTATATCTGAAAATAAGCACCTCTATAACAAAAAAAAGGTGTTTATTTTTGAAACTATACGGTATATTTAAAATTTAAATTTGTCAAGGGGAGATCAATAGAATATAAAAAAAATAATATAATACACATATGGCTCAGACCTTCTTCTTTACGAAATAGATCTAATTAGGAAGATTTTTGTTATACAAAAGTTTTTCTTTATGTTTGCTATCAAAGTCTAAACAACTTACTAATAATAATACACTTTTATAGGAAGAATTATATGAGCAGTGTTGACCTGTGGGTTGATAGCATAGTGGTTATACTCTCAGGTTGCAAATCAGACGGTTGCCGGTTCAATTCCTCCCAGCGGCAGAATTACAAAAACTCAAATACGGAAGTGAAACACTGTGGTATGCAGGAAACTAGGACATCTATGGATAGACGTAAATGAGAAATAGTTATCCTAAGAAGCTGTGGCTGAGAAGCAAGGCATGTTAGAACCCCGATTTGGAATAACTAAAGTCACAAAATATGATATAAGGCCAAGTCTGATAAAGATACTTCAAGAACTCATAGTGGCACTGGATTGGCTGGTAAAAGTCCAGTACAATAATAAAGTGATCTGACCTCTCCAAAGGACAGTACAGGTGGTCGGTTCTAGGTATCTGAATAGGCAACCGGGTAGGGTCGGACCTATTTTGAATAAACTCATAATGGTAGAAATATTTGATTTGTAGTTACCCTTTTGTAGAGGGGTAGTTAGTAGAGATAGATGGTCATGGCAAGACTAAGTCAAAGTATAAAAAAAAAATAAAAAAATAAAAAATATAAGCAGTATTTTCCAAAAATTAATACAGATTCTGATGATTTAATTGTTCTGCAATAGACAATTTTGAAGAAGGTAGTGATGAAGATAGCATAAAGAATATTAAAAATGATAAAAAAGAAAAAACTCAACTTAGTTAGATGCTCTTGTCAGGAATAGGTCCAAACTCATATGTTATTGTTTTCTCTAATCTTGGTTCTCGTAACATGACATAAATCATAATTGGGTTAATGAGAGCTATCAACAGTATTCTAACTTTGAAGATGATAACTTTATTCAATATTCATATAATAATGTTATTATTTCAGAAATTAAAGTAATAATTAATTATTAAACACTAAATAAAAAGCAAAAAATGGTATTTGAATAAGTAGAATTTCATTATAGTGTAGCACTTTCAGATCAACAAGTAAAACCATTGCTAATTATAATAATAGACACTATAGAAACAGGAAAGTCCTACTTAATTAAAGCAATTAAAGCTAAAATTCAAATAATAACAAAAGAAATTAATTTATGAAAAAAATGACTTACCTGTTGTAATAGTATTTGCACCAATTGCAGTGTTGTATATAGAACAATTTTAGACATTTTTGGACATTTTTTCAAATTAAAATTACTCAAAATTATATTAAGATAATCTATTTTAATTTTTTTATAAATAAATTCAGCATCTAAAAAATATATAATTATATAATTTTTTAAATTACTTTATTAATTATTTAAATATAAGTCATAGGCTTGAATGATTTAAGACAATATTGAACGTTGGATATTAGATATAGTATGAATGTGTTCTATATACAATACTGCCAACTAGTATAGCAGCTTTTAATATTAATGATACTATTATATATTCTGTTCTTTCTATTTCAATTGCTACTAAAGATTTTGAATTGACAAATAAATAGCTAAAATGGCTCCAAAATAAACTAAAAAATGTAAAATACTGTATGTTATTATTGATAAAATAAGCATAGTTAAATGTCACATTCTTTCTTTAATTAATGATTTGCCACTCAACAAAAGAATGTTTATAGTGTAATATGATGTGGTTTATTATATAAATCTAATATAGCCTGAATATGAAAAATTTTTAACATGTGTCTAAAGAAAACTTAAATCATTCAAATCGGCCTTGTAGATGCCAAAATATTTTTAAAATATATATATATATTTTTTTTTTCTAAAAGAGGTCTTTCCTTTATTCTCTTTATTAAAACTATGATTAAATTACATAGTAAGAATACATATTGATTTATAGAGGAATAAGAAGTTAGAGCTATCTATTTTTAGAATTTACTCATGACCCATTCTTGGCTAGAAGGGTCAAGACCTCTAGGCTATGCTATTGGAGTTTGTAATATTATAAGTGATGAATTGTTGAAGCCAGATAAGCCAGAAAGTTGGAACTTGTTTCGAAGACTTTTTTGTTTTAACTTTGGTGGGTATTTGATTAGTGTTTCGGATTAGTGTTTGTTGGTTACATCGACTTGGTTTCTATATTTTTTCTTGAATCGACTTTAGAATTTTATGATGTAGTTCCATGACTAGACTGGTATTGAGTTTCTGAGTTGCGAAGAGTTCTAATGAACTGTCACAGATGATTCCTAGAGGGATTTGTTGGGTACAGTATGTTTTTGTGAAACCTTGAATGAACTGGTTAAGGCGTGGTGTTGTCACCGTATGTTTTCTTCTAATTTTGTTAACGACTTGAGTAATGATTTCATCGAGTGAGGTCTGGTTGCTAGGACAAGATATTAGATGTGGTATATTTTTGATTTGGTTAGGGCATTTTGCACAAAATGGATTTGGGTAGTTTTTTGGGTCTCTGTTAAACATTACGAAATGAGTAAGTAATTTGTTAGTAATTAGTTTTATTTTGAAAGCTTTTAGTTTTGCATGTTTAGAACTGGTATATTTTTGGAGCAGCTTGTTTTTAAAATTAATCTGGTCGAACGTTAGCTTCCAGTTGATGTTAGTGCTATGTTGATTCAAGCAAAGGATTCTTTCTTGGTGGAGCCAGTTTGGGCCTGTAGAAGAATTTTGGAAAGCTGGTGTACTGAGTAGGTACTGGGTATATTTGCTAAATTTGGTATAAAGGATGATTGTATGATAGAGCTGGGTTAAGATTGATTTGGAGTTCGAACGGTGGTGTGTAAGTTTTGAAGGGTTTTTTACTAGAGAAGTTGGATGTTATAGTTATTTCTTTGGCTATTATAATAGCATCTATTATTTGTTTGAGCCAGTTGAAGTTGCTTTTCCGCTATTTATGCTAGTCGTAGATTCCCATAGTAATGAATTGGAATAGTAGGGTAAAGTTCGTAATGATATTGATAGTGGCATTGGGTGTAGTGTTCGAAATTAGTGTTCTCTGAGTTCTTATAAGAACATGATTATAAGTTTGTGAACAGTAAAAATTTTTTACTATTCACTATTAAAAATTTTTTGAGAACAGTAAAATAAAAATACTGTTCTCATAAGTAGTAGATTACTTAGTAAGTAGTTCATTATCTTGATGAAAATAAAATCTGAAACCATCTTTTTATGTTACAAACTTGTTCTAATTTGCTAAAATTTTACTATTAGCATTTTGTGATATGAATTTTTATCAAAATTATAGCAAAGATTGCTTCAATTAATTGTAGTATTTTATGCATGATCTCGGCAACTAGCTAATCGCATTGAAAAACATTTTTAGTCTTTAAGCTTAGCGATTGTTTATTGGTTTAATTGATCTAAGTATTTAATATAAGCCATTTACCTCTCATTTAGCTTCTTATCTACATTAGTATAGATAATTATCATCTGCCAAGAACATTTCTTATTATGCAGATTAGTATAACCAGATCTGTATGGTATAGACAGAGACCCGGAAAAGTTCATATATATATATATATAAATAAAATGAAATTTTTGGCACAAAAGGGTATAAAAAGAAATTTTTAGAGCTGAGTATTATCAAATGATTTATATTAATTTTGGTTGGTTAAAAGTCTTGTGCTATTGATTATTGTAATGATTTTAAAATCTAATGCTAAAATATTTATTATATGGCTATACTAAATTACCCAGATAACTGGATAATTTAATAATACCCAGATAGAGATTTTCTTGACAGGTACTATCTCTACTTCTTAGTTTCCACTCAAATTAATATATACCTTTCTGTTGATACTGTCATATCCCAAAAAGATATATACTATACAAACTTCAAAATTAGAAGTCATTCTTCTTATTATATAAATTTATATATATTATATAAATTTTTTACTACACCCCCAAAACTAGGCTGATATAAATTAAAGATCTTAAATTCTAGAATTTGAACAAAATTAGTAGCAATAACTTTATCGACAAATATATTGTATATTATTATTTAAATGAATATAAATGAATTCAATAAATGTATAGACATGATAATTAAGCCCATCACATTAGTAGCTAATAATGGTATATAAAAAATTTTTATATCGGTATAAAACAGATTTTTTAACCAAACCAGAATGAATTTTTTACAAATCAAACCGAAATTTTTCAGGGTTCCTGGGTATGAAGCTGATCTGGCCAGGTTATAAGAAACAATTACAGCTGTTTTTATTATTTCTGGGACACCTGATAAAAAATTAGCCAAATGATTTTTCGGCCGATCCAGTAGGTGTGAAATACCCCTATACTTAATATCTATTCTGGGGCTTATACATTATTAGGGTTGTATTAGAAAATTATAATAGATTGGTATGATATATTTTTAAAGAGGTATTTTACACTCTATACTATAAATATCTAAAAATATAAAATATTATGAAATTTCTTGTTTATTTAAATTATAGTATCTCATATCAATATAGTTATGCTATATTAAGTTGTATACTCGATATTTATTTTATCTAATTTTGTATTGGAGTTGTCTAAAATTAAGCTTATATTCATCCGTTTCTAGTTTGGCATGACAATGTTTTGTAGTTACTTATTTGATTAATTAGTAATATAAAAGTTATCTATTAATTTTTTATTTTATTTTTTTTAATATTTAAGGTGAGACCTTGCTCTTATCTTTATTAAACTTAATGAAAACTTTTTACATAATTG
>CAJVPY010003185.1:0-14550 GCA_910591965.1 Dentiscutata erythropus | reverse complement strand
TATTTGAATTCTACAGATTCGTAGAATTCAAATAAAAAAAAGTTCCTCAAATTCAACTTGGTGGTTGATGAGATAATTTCACTCAAAGTTTTGGAAAAAATTTGGCGCAGCTTTATTTTGATAGAAGTTTTGGGTTTTTTTAAATTTTGAGTGTGAAGATATCTCATCAACCACCTGGTCAAATTTAATTATTTTTTTTATTTGAATTCTACAAATTCATAGAATTCAAATAAAAAAAGTTATTGAATTTGACCTGGTGGTTGATGAGATAACCTCACTCAAAATTTGGAAAAAAAGATTGGCACAGCTTTATTTTGATAGGCATTTTGGGTTTTCTTAAACTTTGAGCAATGATAACACATCAACCACCAGTTCAAATTTAATAAAAATCTATTTTTTAAATTCTACAGTCTCGTAGAATTCAAATAAAAAAAAGTTCATTGAATTTGACCTGGTGGTTTATGAGATATCTTCGCTCAAAGTTTTAAAAAAACCCAAAACATCTATCAAAATAAAGCTGTATCAAACTTTTTCCCAAACTTTGAGTGAAGTTATCTCATCAACCACCAAGTCAAATTTGATTTATTTGAATTCTACAAATATGCAAAATTCAAATAAAAAAGAATTTATTAAATTTGACCTGGTGGTTGATGAGATATCTTCGCTCAAAGTTTAAGACACCCAAAACATCTATTAAAATAAAGCTGCACCAACCTTTTTCTCAAACTTTGAGTAACATAATCTCATCACCCACCAGGTTAAATTTGAGGAACTTTTTTTTATTTAAATTCTACAAATCTGTAGAATTCAAATAAAAAAAGATTTATTAAATTTGACCTGGTGGTTGATGAGATATTTTCGCTCAAAGTTTATGAAAACCCAAACTGTCTTTCAAAATAAAGCTGCGTCAAACTTTGAGCAAAGTTATCTCATCAACCACCAGGTCAAATTTGATGAACTTTTTTTTATTTGAATTTTACGAATCTGAAGAATTCAAATAAAAAAGAATTTATTAAATTTGATCTAGTGGTTGATAAGATATCTTCACTCAAAGTTTAAGAAAACCCAAAACTTCTATCAAAATAAAGCTGCATCTACCTTTTTTTCCAAACTTTGAGCAAAGTTATCTCATCAACCACTGGTCAAATTCAATAATTTTTTTTTATTTAAATTCCACAATCTTGTAGAATTCAAATAAAAAAAATAATTAAATTTGACCTGGTGTTTGATGAGATATCTTTGCTCAAAGTTTAAGAAAACCCAAAATATCTATCAAAATAAAGCTGCACCAACTTTTTTCCCAAACTTTGAGCGAAGATATTTCATCAACCTCCAAGTTAAATTTGATTAACTTTTTTTTATTTGAATTCTATGTATCCATAGAATGCAAATAAAAGGTTTGATTGAATTTGGGTTAGTAGGTGTCAAGATAACTTTGTTTAAAATTTTAATTTAAGTGACAAAATTGAATATATATGCAGATTAGCAAAGTTGATTGGCCCACAGCCCTAGATCACATGACAGGTGAAATTACTAGGTAAAAATAGAATTTCTCTTAATTTAATAATAATTTAATATCTTAATATTAATAAACGAAAATTATATATTGCACTACTGGTATTAAACACCACTATATTTTTATTTACATATATATATTTATTTATATAATAAAAATAAATTACATCATTGATTTATTGTTTGTTCATAAATTATGAAACAAATATGTAATTATGATGTAATCAGGCCAGATCACTTAAATACTAACATTCAAAAAAAATCTCTTTTATTTTTTACATTACAACCCAAACCCAAAAAAATTTATAATAAGCAATAATACTATTATTACTGACATGCAGTCTCTCTTGTTTCCTTCATTACTTGATGTTGAAGATAATAGTATAGAACTTCTCTTATTATCTTGGTTATTTAATACAGAAAACAGTAGCAGTAACACAGATACTAGCTTTCAAAATATCTGTGAAATGGAAGGCAATTTGAATATATATAAAATTACTGTACCAGTCCAAGAAGACTTATTTAAAGATGATGAAAACCCAGAACCAGTGTATAAAATCTAAAAAATTTTTATATAAAATTGTGCACAACTTATATGTTAATTAGAAAAAAATTCTTGTGCACACGTGCACATCCAATTTAAAAAATCATGCACACTAAAATAAAATTGTATACATGTACACACTGTCACATGAATTTTATACACTACCCAGAACTACCTTATTTTAATATGCTGCCAGAGAATAATATTGACCAGTTAGTTGTATATAAAACTTTACAAATAACTAACATAAGGGAGTTATCATTTTCTAATAAATTATCAGAAAGCATTAATGAGAGCGATGGTAAATATGAAAATAATCAGGAGTCAGAGCCACTATATCCAGTTGCCCAGGGAATAGAATTTAAAACTTGGAAGGAACTTAACGAGTAATTAGGAAATTCATAAAAATCGTCAGTTACTTGTATTAATGTACTTGATACTAACTTTTTTTTTTTTGAGTTGGCTAAACAATCACAGGTTAGAATACGGTTTTGCATTTACAATTACACATAGCAAAGAGGATAAAAAAAATGAATTACCTTGTCGCCATGTTTATACGTATGTAAAAGGCAGAGCTTATGTTTTACGAAAGGATGTACATATAATTGAGGATCATAATAAAGAACATCACACAGAAAATTGCAAATTTCATGTAAATACATATTGCCAGAAGACAGATAATTTAGTTTACATTACGAAAATTAGTGATTAACATAATCACGAACTTGTTGAAAATATTAAAATGGTTGCTTCCCACTATTGAAAACATTCCCCTAAAATGTGTAAAGAAGTGAGGTTTCTTGCATTCTCTCAAGTACGTTCTGATGCTATTATTGAGGTTTTACAATACAAGAATTTAGAAAAATACATTCATCCTTGTAATGTATATAATCTTGTTCAGGCAATTCGATATGAGAAAAGAGTTACTAGCGATTCTGGTTTGATGTATCTTTAACTTCTAAAGCAAAAGCAAGACAGTTCAACATTCCATGTAGATGCACATTTTGAAGGTATAGACAATCATCTTGTAGGTCTATATTGGATGAGGCCAAGCCAACAACAGTTGTGGGCTTATTTTCAGAAAAAAATATTGCTTGATACAATAGCAAAGACAAATAGATATTTTATGATTTTGTGCATAGTTATTCTATCCCTTTTGACACCAAATTCATATATTGAGACATTTAAATTCGTACATTAGGATATTTAAATTTATACATCAGGATATTTAAATTCGTACATTGGGACATTTAAATTCGTACATTAGGACAATTTAATTTAAATTAAATAAAGTGCAATAACTCGTGCTCTAGTGATCCAATTTTGATAATTTTAGTACTATTAGAATCATCTAACTGAGACGATTCTAATGGTACTAAAATTATCAAATTTGATTACTAGAGCACAGGTTATTGCACTTTATTTAATTTAAATTAAATTGTTCTAATATACGAATTTAAATGTCCCAATATATGAATTTAAATGTCTTGATGTATGAATTTAAATGTCCCAATATATAAATTTAAATGTCTCAATGTATAAATTTGGTGTCAAAAGGGATAATTAACAATAATAATAGATCTTGACTTGGAGCCACTGCTCTAATATCTGATAAAACTAAAGATTTATTTTCATTGTTATTTGAAAGCCTTAATAAAGCAACAGGTAGATTAGTACTATCTTTACTCTACACAGATGCTGATCCTGCAATTATAGCAGCTGCAAGAAGTTCATAGGCAACAACTAAGCACCATTTTTGCCTATTTCATATTTACAAAAATTTGGAAAACCATTTTCTTAGCAAATATCGAGAAGAAAAATGGCGAAAGTTTTTTGATACATTTTGTTATTCAAATAAAAATTGGGTTGAAACTATATTTGAAGAAAGATGAGCTCTTTTGGTGCAGGAATATGTTGATGCAGGTAATTACTTGCAGTGTAGGCTATATCCATTTAGAGAAGCATAGGCTTTATGTTATATGCATCGTGCTTTTAATGCCAGCATACAGAGTTGAAGCTTATAATAGCATAATTAAAAATAATATAAATGACACATCTTCACTTTTAGAGCTTGATCACACTAACGAGAGACTGTTGGTGAAAGAAAGTAGATTTGTAAGCTTAAATGATACAATCGGCAGTTCCCAATGAGCAGAGAAGAGGGCTATCATGATCGGTATTTTAATAAAGTAGATGAGATGTATCAGTGTTTTTAACACTAGCAATTCTAAAACTTCAGAGAAATGAAATAAATCACAGTGCACATTATTGGTGTTGCTTAATTAATTTGAGTAATAAAATTAGAAAACAGGTTACTATTCAATACGTATCAGATTATTGTATAAATGAATATGAAAAATACTTAAAATTTTTTTTTCTGCAGGTGACCGATGGTTCATCAAATAGGTTATATTTAGAAAATATATTCAACATGAGTATAGTTGAACTTGAAAACTTGATTGCTGAAATTGAATTAAATAGAATCTATGAGATTTGGCGTATTTATTCTATTGACAAAAAATCTGAGAATTTTGTTGTTTTATATAATAGTGCTGCTCACCTTTGTACATGTCTGATGCTAATTAATCATAGTCTTGTGTGTTATCATTTTTTCCCAGTTATGCTCATTTCAACAAATACAAAATTTTATTTAGGTCTTGTGTCTCAATATTGGTACAATAATATAATGACAAATTCAACAATTGCGAGTGAACCTGCAGTTACAACAGTTTTAAATGAGGATTTTGGCACATTAGAGCATGATGAGTGAATAGAATTTTCCCACTTAGAGAGTATTCATGGAAAACATGTTTTTATCAAAGAAATTTCTCAAGAGTTTACACTTAAACAACAATGGGGTAAAGGGTTTGGAATAATGAAAAAAGCATTGGATTTAGCTATTTCAATGGGTAGAGCAGAACAACTTTACAAAATACATACTGATCTTATTGAGGAAATGAAAAACAAAATTGTACAAAATGAAGGGCAGATTATAGAAGATGACAATGATCTTACCAAATTTGCAAACATCATTAGTAATCCAATTGGTATCAGGCCAAAATGATGAAAATCTAAAAGAGAAAAGGCCTTTAATAATATTACAAACATAAAGGAAAAAAGAAAGAGATTTAATAATAATGAAACTTCCATACCACCAAGATCTGAATCTAGTAATAAAATCTCTAAAATGGGAGCAGATATTTCAAATCTTTATTTGTATTTTGTAATTTATCTGTGTGTATTTTTTTGCTTTTTGTACAATACATATAAGTTAAAACCAGTCAAAATCATGAATGTGAAGTTATATTGAGGCAATACAGAATTTGCTATTGAAAAGATCATAATGCATGAACTTGTCCCGAAGATAATGAAAGTGATAAGAATTTAACATCTGAATTTAGTAAAAGAATTCTTTGTAAAACAGGTGCAGGTATATACTGGCACTACTGTATTTGTTATTTATATGCAGCCTAATTTCTTTTTTTATATACAAAGAAGTTGAAAATAGTTGAAATAATAAAGAAGATAAGTTGCAACAATGTGGAATATATTATCAAAAAGGTCATAACTCACAAACTTGTTTAGAAAGCAATAAAGACAATGAGAATTTTCTATCTGAATCTAGTAAAAAAATTCTTGATGATAGACAAACTAGTATTTTGGTTCCACATAATATTTATTGTACATATATATATAACTATATTTATGCTTGTTTTATATATTAAAAAAGCTAAAACTGGTTAAAATTACGAAGACAAATCAAGGCAATATAGGATTTGTCACCAAAAAGGTTATAATACACAAACTTGTTTAAACTGAAAACCTTAAATGTGAATGATTAATAATCTGAATCTTATAATCTGGGTTAGAATAGATAAATAATACACTTGAAATAAAGATTTGCCATGGTGTAACCCATAATTTATAATTGCTTTGTTGGTTGGTTGGTTACTTTGATGTTATGGAAACTATTTGACTTGTTAAAATTTAAAAAAAAATTCTGAATAAGAAAAGTTCTAAATACCTTATTTTGAACATGTATAATTACAGTAAATTAAAAATTACAATATCTGATATGATTACCATTTTGCACTGTATCTGAGTCTTATTCAAGAACTTCATTTTTAAAATTGAATACATAGTATTTGTGAGTACTGAATAAGAAACTGAATACTATATATGGAGGATATATCATATAAAAGTAATAAATTACTACTGGGTATTATTTAAGAGAGGTATGGTAAATTAGGGTTAGTTTTATAATATGTTTTTTTAAAGCAGGTTTAGATTGCTTTGTTTGCTTCATAATTTGATTGGCCAATAATCCAGTGATTTATCTTTGAGTATTATATATACATAGTATATATATATATATATAATATATATATAAATAATAAATAAAAGTCATGTGATTAATATATGGTGTTTAACACCAGTGGTGTGATTTAACAATGCCGTTAATAAAAATTGTAATGAAATGAACAGATTGTCAACAATTTAATAAATTTCTTGGTATAATAAACCATATATATTTTGAAATTTTTATACAGTTTGGATAATCTTTTATTAATTTGCATTTTCATTTTATATTAGGTGAAAAAAAGTATAAATATTTCATAATATGTTATATGTACTTTGTTATAACAAACAACTATATTTAAATTTTGAAAATCAATTTGCTTAGCAAAATTTTATATATAAATATTTGTATTGTGGCATTTTTACTAGTAAAAATTTGTAAAAAGTTTTTATAAAAGTGTAATAGTGATTATAAACTATTTGTAATTATATAAATATAAAAATGGCAGTATATGATTATATAAAGGTTTTGATAGTAACTGTAGAGAAGAAAGGCTATAATTTGCACAGCTGGTGAATATTTACACTCTTTTGAAGTCCAATATCTTTTAATAAAACGTTACACGAGTATCTACTAATCAAATAAAAGTTTTCTGAGTAGGGCTATAAAGATCTTTTTCATTCCAGCGCAATAAATTTTGCTTCAATTTTCCGTCACGTGCTATGCGCACCTGCACCTACTTTTTTGATACTGATCGTCGTGCGGATTTCAGTAAAAATAAGAAAAATTGAACGAAGAACCTTTTTTATTTGAATTACATGGTCTATAGAATCAGATAAACAAATTTCATCAATTCAGTCAAGTAGTTATCGAGATATCTTCGCTCTAAGTTAAAGAAAATCAAAACGCATATCAAAATAGAAGCTGCGCCAAATTTTTTCTCTAACTTTGACGAAGATATCTCGACAACAATCTGACCAAACAAAATAAAACTTTTTTTATCCGAATTAGATTGATTCATATATTCGAATAAAAAAAAATTTCATCGAATTTAGTCAAGTGGCTATCGTGATATCTTCTCTCAAAGTTAATGAAAAATTAAAGCGCATAACAAAATAGAATCTACCAAATTTTTTTCTCTAACCTTGAACGAAAATAACCTGAGAACTATCAGACAAATTTTTTCTCTAACTTTGTACGAAAATAACTCGAGAACTATCAGACCAAATTGAATAAAGCTTTTTTTATTTGAAGTCTATTGGTTAATAGAATTTAAGTAAAATTTAATCAAATTTTGTCAGACAGTTGTCGAGATATCTTCGCTCAAAGTTAGAGAAAAAATTTGGTGTAGATATATGCGGTTTGGTTTTCTCTTTGAAATAAGATAGCTCGATAACCACTTGACTAAATTCGATGAAAAGTTTCTTATTCAAATTTTATGAATCCATAGAATTCAGAAAAAACTTTATCGAATTTGGTCAAATGGTTGTTGAGGTATCTTCGCTCAAAGTTAGATAAAAATTTGGCGTAGCTTTATTGATATTCGTTTTGTTTTTTGTCTTTAACTTTGGACTAAATTCGATGAAAATTCTTTTATCTGGATTCTATAAATCTATAGAATTCAAATAAAAAATGGTTTATCATACTTGATTAGATGGTTGTTGAGATATCTTCACTAAAGTTTTGAAATTCTTATTTTTACTGAGCCGTGCATTTGGTTTGACCCAAATCAGCCAATCATGATTGAGGATTAACAAAAAATATAATGGTCTTCTTATACATATTTAATTATATAGTTATAGGTGGAATAAGTAATCTTATTTATACTTAACCAATCTAATAATAATTATTCTTAGAATTACCAATAGAGCAAATATTTTATCTGGTATTTATATATTAACAAATTTCAAAATTAATCATTAATTCTTATTAATATTAATTAGTTAAAAATAAAATCATATAACGAATTAAAATGCTTTCTTTAAACTTCAATCGATTCTTTTGTTCTCTTATTCCTTTTTTTTAGTGACATATAATGCTTATTATTCCTTTTTTTTAGTGACATATAATGCTTATTATTATGTAAAAACTTTCTGTATTACACAACACAAGTTAGAAATATGAATTTCAAATTTGAGTATTAAAAAATATATTATTTAATTACCTATGATTATTCCATTTATGAGCTAATATCTCTTTCAATTTATCTAAATTTTTCTTGAGCCATTTGAAAGAAAAAGAAACCTTTTTTCGTGAAGTATTTTCATTATCTCTTTTATCATGATTTACCTGATTTAAAACTATATTTCTTATTTTTGGTATCTGAGCTATTAAATCAACTGTTTCATCTATGTGAAAAAAAATAAATTCATTAGAAAAATATTTGTAAAAATTATTATTTACAACTTTTAAATACAAACCTGGAAGATCATTAATATCATTAATGACCTTTTTAATATCTATGTTTTTTGAAATATTGTTCGTCAATGGTAATTCATTAGGTTCTACTACATGAAAAATATTTATATTTTAAAAGTGCATTATATCATATATCATAAACTGAATGCAAAATCATTACGTATGCTTATTAACTTAATAAGTATACATAGAGTCAATTGTTTAATTAGGTATTTTGAATCATTTAAAAGTATTTCTCACCATGTAATATTGTAGTATTTTCATTAGATATTGTTTCTTTCCATAGTTTTCCTGATATCATATCCTTTTCATGTATCGTATTATAAATATAATCAATCTTAGGTCGTTTTTCAGGATCATGATCCCAACATTTTGTATAAAGGTCAACATAAGATTGAGTGGACCCGCATACTGGCTTTTCCCGCTCTCCATTTATTATCTTGGAAATCACCTCTGTATCACCAACATTTGCAAATATTTTTTTACCATTATTTGAAATTACCCACATTATTACACCAAGGCTATATATATCAGATGGGTAGTCATACACCTGCCCAAAATCATTGTTTAATTTGCACAATATAAAGGGATCCATATATCTGACGCATCCTTTTATTCCTTGTCCCGATACACTTTGACTAGAAGCAACTTTGGAAAGTCCAAAATCAGTAATAAGAACTTCAATGCCGTACTCAGAACTGCTACTTTTAATGAGCATATTTCCGGCATGCTAACGAAAAATAGACATCAATTATCTATTAATAACAATACAGAATATCCATTATATAATAGAAAACTTACTAAGTCACGATGCAAAATTTTCTTACTATGTAAAAAATTTAGGCCACACACGATTTCTCGAACAATATAAATCTTCTTTTCCCACTTCAAATCATTATTATTACTCAAATAAAATTCCAAATCTCCAAGATCCGCGTAGTCTAATACTAGGAAAAGGACTTGAGGCGCAGCAGTAAGCGCTAAATGATGCATCACACAAGTAACATTAGCGTTATTAGATAACTATTTTTACGTAATGACGAAATCCTTAACAATGAAAATCTTGAAGGATAAGACAGTTTTTTTTAAAAATATGCGAAACTTTTAGTTAACTATTGATTTTCTATGAATATCATGTGAATATAAAATAAATCGGCTTTTATACATCAATTAAAGTTGCACACACGTTTCAAATAGATAAAAATACATGTTATATTTAATCTTGCATCATTGGCCTTAATGAGATGAGTCGAATAATAAAAATTTTTGCCGGATCCATAGTTGCTGTCCAAACGGTTTAAGCGATGACTATGTATATAGGGTCCCATAATATTATCTATAAGCATAATAAATAGCTGTCTCATAAGTACGCTAATATTGAGCGTTGCTAAAGAAAATGTGAAGTTCTCAACTTACAGATATTTCGATAAATTGGTCTCACTTCATAATAATTTTACATGATTTTCGCATATTCTGCCAAAAAACCATTTTAAATACAGTCAAGAACATTTAATTAGACGAAACCTAGGATTTTGTCACTACGTAAAAAATGATTTCGTCTAACAACTAAGTTGTACTAATATTTAAATTATTGTAGAGCTATGCCACAGCCAGTGCTACTCACTTCACCGACAGCATTTCACTGAGAGTTCATTTAGCCGAAATCACATAGGGCTATTATTACATTTAATTAGTCGCTCGCTGGTATATATTTTTATTAAATTGTCGGCTAAATGGGTTGTGAAGCGATGTCGGTGAAATAGTCGGATTCAAAATATCGTTATATTGCACTTACTATTATTATTATTATTACTATGACAGTAAAAAATTATTTAAGCCTATCAAATTTTATTTTAAAACAAAGTAATCATAAGAATTTACCAACATACCTTGTTACACCAAAAAATTTAACAATATTTTTATAACCTTTTCCTATAGGAGGCTCTTGAATAGAATAAAATGCTTTGATCTGTTTAAATATAACATACAAAGAAACCATGAAGATCAATATCATTGAATTTTTTTTTCTTTTTTTGCGTACATTGTATCACTACTAAACTTATAAAATGGTCGACAAAAATTCTGAATATAGTAAATGCATATCGAATTTTGGTTTTGCTTAATATTAGTTAAAGGTTCAATTTCTCAAGTTTGCCATAATAACTGTCTACCTCAGAGATCCGGTGATAAAAGTAAACGGCCAATCAAAACAGAATTAATTCTTCAATAATTATTTGTTCAAATTCGGTAAAAGTTTTATATCAATAATTTAGTAGAACTAAATAAAAATTCGCTAGAAGTTTTTTTTTAAAAAAGTTAGAAAATCATGAAAAAAAAACTAAATTTGACAAAGTTTCATTTTTTTACATTTTAAATGAATATTTCTCAGCATATATAAAAACTTACCGAACTTGGTTAGCAGTTGTTGAGAAATACAGTATTCATTACGGCTGTTTTCATAAATTTTGGGACAATTGATGACCGAATTCGGTAAGTTTCTGATATTGATTCCGACACGGTAACTTATGAATTCGGTCATCAGAAATTTTTCTCTTGTTTCAGAATTTATGAGAACAGATATAAAAGATATTATCATCAGCTTCTTTTTTATAAGATGCCAAATTTGAACAAAGTTACCGGGTCAAATTTGGTCAAAATTTTATTTTAATTCTATAATCTCTGAATTAAAAAAAAATTAAGAGAATTGGTTATTGAGTGACGACTAATCTTCGTTCAAATTTTAGGCATTATAAAAAATAAGCTGTAGATTTGTAATAGTTATTTCCTGGGCAGTTGGGTATAAGCGGGGCTGAAAGTCCCGCTTATCACATAGTGCCCAGGACATAACTGATTTATGCCCTGCGATCTTGATATAGTGACCAGGGTATAAAAAATTAATATTTTCCAACAACTGCTATACAAATTTCGTAAACTTTTTAATAAATAAAAGCTCACAGCAGCATTTATTTTTTCTTAAGTTTTTTATTTATTCTGCGAAATTATGGGATTAAAATTAAAAAGTTTATCAAATTGGAAAGATGGTTATTTAAAAATATTCGAATGATGTTTGAAAATTGTAATTTTTTTAAAAAATAATTATATTACCGTAAAGCATAGAATTAAGATAAAAATTTTTACCGAATTTGATAGTTGCTGTTTCTTTTTTAGGATTGAATAACGTCACTCAGCCAACCATCCAATATTAAAGTTTGGTGAACCCTACTGTACTGTACGCGAAATAATATCCGATTCAATTCGAATAGCACATATCTTACCTCTTTAGCGAATTCTTTATTTTCTGGCTCATTTTCTTTTGGTACAATCTGCTTTAAGATGATGTATTTATTATGTTTTATCCATCGGGCTTTTCCAACAACTCCTGAACCTCCCATTCTAATGAGATTAAATTCTTCAAACTCATCATAATCTATATGAAACTCCTTAAAATTAATCGTTGACATTTTCTTTTTTGTGGATTCACAAAAAAAACCTTAGCTTTATATAAACACATAAATAGTATAAATTTTTAATTTAAATAGTGGCTCAGCCGAGATTCCGTAGTTTGGGTTAAAGAAACTTGAAATATTCCGATAACACTTTAGAATAATCATGGATTTGTTACTCCTATGTTACACTTGGGAATATAGTCAGTGATTTTATCACATATAAGGAAATAATTTTTCTACGTCAATAACCTTATGGCCTTTGTATTTTTGATAGTTATGATCCTTAGTTTTAATAATCATAAATAATTAATCATGATTAAGTCTGTTTTCGCTAAAGCAAATTAGTCACAATTAAAATAACTGCAAATTGTTAACAAGAATGTGCATATTGTTCATTGTTTTGTAAGTCCGCTGAAATAGCAGATAAGTTTAAATTAAAATTTTTTAGATAAAATATTATGATTTTTTAAAGTTACTTTGTGTTTTTTTTTTGTAATTAAGCAATCGGTTTAATAAGTGTTATTAACACTCTACAATGATGTGCAGGCTGGATTTGGATGATATAAATATAGCGTTATTTTTAGTACATCAAATAAATTTAGTAATTGTGTTAGGTGCTCCGATTGATTTTAAACAAATGTGTTTTTAAGGATGAGCCCAACATAGAATTCGAACACAGAAAAAAGAAAAGAAAACGAGAATATTCGAAAATTAATAGATGACGGGAGAAATTTTACATATAATAAGTGACAATCTATCGCTATAGCCTTTATACTAACCCTAAACTTTTGTCTTTATTTTATTTACAACTAAACGTTCTAACCTTAAACTTTTGTTTTTGCGAATTTGTTTGTTTACAGAACTAAATTTCCTTTTTGCTTTGTGATACTCGCAAAAATAATTAGACCCATATATGGGATAGTTACATAAGCAATTGATCACCTGCCATTACTTTTAGATACTGATGTCACGTGAGATCTCAGTAAAAATAAGAAATTTCAAAACTTTGGGCGAAGTTATCTCGACGACCATCTGATCAAATTCGATAAACCCTTTTTTAACTGAATAAAGAATATTTTTTTATCGAATTTAATCAAGTGTTTGGCGAGATATCTTCGCTCAAAGTCAGAGAAAAATCAAAACGCATATTAAAAATAGAAGTTGCGGCAATTTTTTTTTCTCTAACAGTGAAAGATGAAATCTAGATAACCGTTAGACCAAACGTTTTTATTTGAAATCTATGCGTATATATAATTCGAATAAAAAAATTTCATCGAAAATTGTTACGGCAGATTCTTGATTTTGATAACTACTGAACCAAATTCGATGAAATTTTTTTTTTTTAATTTTATGGGCCTGTAGAATTAAAATTAAAAAATTTTCATCGAATTTGATTGAGTAGTTATTAAGTAATAGTCACTTTAAGCTTAAAAAATGTGTGTTTTTTTTTTACAAGAGTTTCAAGACTTTGAACGAAGATCTCTTAGCGATAAATTTGATGAAATTTTTTTATTTTAATTCTAAATGCTCGTAAAAATTAATATAAAATAAATTTTATCGAGTTTTACCATGTGATTGTCAAAAAATCTAATTATATTTTTAAAAAATTTGAAGATATGTGTTGCTATTTTAATTATTAAATATTTTTCGATAATTGCTTCATCAAATTTGATGAAAATATTTTTGGTTTAATTCTGCATGTCTGTAGAATTAAAATTAAATTTTCATAGAATTTAATTGAATAGTTATTAAGAAATAATTTAAGTTTAAAAAAAAAGTTTCTTTTTATTTTTATTTTTTAAGTGTTTAAAACTTTTCTTAGTGATTAGCTAAATCAAATTGGATGAAAATTTTTTATTTTATTTTAAATACAGTACTTGTAGAATTAAAAATAAATATTTATCAAGTTTGGCCATGTGGTTGTTGAAAAATCATTGATTATATTTTTTAAAAGAAGTTGAATGTTTGCAAACTTGTAAAATTAAAATAAAAAATTTTAATGCATTTGATAAAGTAATTATTGAAAATATCTGTTTAAATTTAACATTTAAAGCTGCAATGCATATGTTCAAATTTTTTTTAAAAAATATAATTAATGATTTCTTGACAACTACATGGCAAAATTCGATAAATTATTTTTTCTATTTATTGCGGTTTGCAAAAAAATGTGAAATTTGCAGATCAAAAATCGATGATTTCTAATTTCTGATGACGTATGTATATCAGCTAATATTACACCATAAAAAGTCTCATATATATTTATTTAGCATACATTTTTTTAAAAAAAATCATTTCTAATGACTAAAATTATTATCCCGGAACATGCT
>CAJVPY010003184.1:0-14552 GCA_910591965.1 Dentiscutata erythropus | reverse complement strand
GATTTTATTAAAATAGGTCTACAATTTTATATCAACAATTGAGTATATATAGTTTCTTTATATTTTTAAGGTAAATTTGCATTTTTACTTTCTTACCTGGTCACTACAATCACTAACCAATATGTTCTTTTTTTCTCTTCTAACTTAATATATTATATAAACCCATTATTATCTTTGCCTTTCATGAGTTCTGTACACACTATTGCAAGAAATTCGCTATACATATTATTTTGAGCTGTTGTGTATTTGATTCATTATGGTTAAGCTCCCGATTTAGTTTTATCCAATTAATTAAACGCTTCTGCAAGTTGGATTACAATTAGTGATGATATTTTTTATTGAAGTCTGAAAAAAGAACAGAACTTGGAATTGCGTTTTATTTCGAATATGGTCACTAAATAGTAATAATAAAATAAGCGTTTGCTCAAGCATTAATTACATTCAATATTTAAGTTATCGTAATACTTGAGCACCATCTCGATTATAACTAATTACATTTGAGGAAAATATATAAGCATAATTCAATTATAATACCATTCGTACTATTGAACTTCAACGATTAATTAAATATTGCTATAATGGTTGAATACTATAACAATTATTAGCTAATTGCATCAAGCATGCTGCTTGAGACTAGAGTTGCAGGTGAAACTAATCTTCAATGGTGCACCGATAGTAAAACTAGAGTTATAGATGAAGCTAATCTTCAATAGTGCACCAGGTGAAACTGGTGAAATTAATTAGTTTCACCTGCAACTCTACTTGAGACATCATGAGACACCATTTCTAAATTTGTTGAATAAATTAAAGTTTAATATTACGTTGAATGCACGCATATTAAGAACTTCTCGATTAAATAATTAGTATAGTAATTACAATACCTTGACAATCGCGCTCCCTCTGATAATATCTAATTCAAATTCAGAGTTGCGAATAGAGTTCAGCTGTTTTCCTTAAATTATGGAATGTCTGGCAGAAAATTAACTGAATGATTTTTATTTAATAAATTGGTGGCCTTTAGGTTTGACACTATTTACCGAAATGCGATATATATTGGAGTACTAGTCATGAATCTAATTATCCCAGACTAGGTAGTAATACGTAATTTTAAAAAAAAGTTTAGGTCGCAACCCTAGCTGAAATGAAATCCTAAAACATTAGATAAATAGGTATGTTAAACATAAAAAAAAAAAATAACTTTTTACTATAATAAAGCGATTGGTATACTTGTCTCCTTTTTTAAGTGCTGAGTGCAAAATTTGTTCATTTTCTGTTGATTGAAAGGATGTAAAGTTTGTTGTAAGTGTATTTGATTCTTAAGATCGTGCTAAAAAAAACTTGTCGAATAAAAAAAAAGTAAAACTATTACCTGAAGGTGAACTTTGTATATGAAAATATAATCGCGTTATAATAGATAACGATATGCGATATTTAAATTTTCAATGATGCAAAATATATGTATATGCATCTGGTACCACCTTTACAACCTTCACAACCCCTATTATTTACAACACCCATTTAACGTTAATTATGGATAGCCCCTATCTAACTCTTTTGCAAACTTTCATACAATTTTGACAAGTTTAAAATACAAGCAACTTTACTTGATATTAAGTTAACATTTTTTAATTATTTTATATTTAAAATTTCTTTGTTTCTAAAGCTTTTTTATATAATAGTTTTTTAATTTACTTTAAATTTTTAAGTCTTTCATTTATTATTTTTTACAAACTACACTACTAACTTCATTTTAAGTTTTTTTTTATCTTTTTTTATATTAAGTAATTAGTATTATTTATTGTAAAAAGTATAGCAGAGGTTATCAATGATCATAGCACATGGATGGCTCAAAGGGCCATCCATGTACTATAATCATCGGTAACCTCTGCTATAATTTCCTCAGGAAATAAATGAAGAGTGTGTTACTAGATGCTAATTGGACTACCATACTATTATTTTTACACATGTTCCATATTTATATTTGTAATACACTTTACTGACTTTGGGGCTTTATTTTATTTTTTATATTTACATCATTTTTTACTGTTTTACTTTTTTTATCGCCTTTGCTTTTTACTTCTATGTTTAACTTTTTCAAGCTCTTACTTTCACTTTACTCTTAGCGTGTCTTTATTTTACTGTGCTTATTTAATTTGGCTTTTAAAGTTCTTTATATAAAACGTGAAATATACTTAGTAACTTTTAGCTACTGTACTAACTTTATTTGTATCTTTAAATGTGAAAAATATTTGTTACAGAGTTTATGACAGTAAGAGGTAAAATTAATATTTCATATTTGAAATCTTTGCTAGAAAATCATAAAAGATCCCAAGTGGTTTTCACATAATAAATACAGTATATAAAAAACACTTATCAAAAGACTAGTTCACATGCTAAATGTTAAATTTAAGAATGATTATATCGTGCATGATTCGTATTTATATAGCAATTGTTCTCATTAGTGTGTTCTTTATTGCAGAAATAATTATTGGAAACTGAGTAAGAGGGCTGACAAATATTAGCTCATTATACCCCCGGAATTTTTACTTAGTCCCACCAAGAGTCAGTCATTTGACACAGTAAAATTTACAAAAAATGCATAATTGTTTTTGACAGTTGACAACGCAAACTGTCAAAAACCTAATTATGCATTTTTTATAAATTTTACTGTGTCAAATGACTGACTCTTGGTGGAACTAAGTAAAAATCCCAGTGGGGTATAATGAGCTAATATTTGTCAGCCCCTAAACACTTTGGCATTAATAACAGACTCTTTTCATATGCTAAATGATTTAATAAGTTATATAATCGCATTATACGCTTTTAAAATAATCTTAAAAAAAAGAACTAATGTGTATATTTTAATATATGAAAATTTGCTAATTCATGTAAGATCGCTTCCATTACAACAATTTCTTCAAGATATGCAACCAGCAGAGATTTTGGGTGGCTTCATAAATGGAGTATTACTTCTTAGCTTGAGCTTAAACATATTTATAGAAGCAATTCAGCGTTTTTTATCGGCCGAGGTATGTTTCCTTTATTTTCGTGTCATCTATTTACCCGAAACGAAGGATTATCTATGGAGAGTAAAGGGTTTGCATCTGATGTTCCGATGTTTTCATCCAATTACGTATATTATTCAGGATTGGCATCAAATATGCTAGGACTTGTACTGTTTCACGGTAAGTTGTCTTACTTAAATTGATATAATTGGCATAGTAACAATAGTACCAATTTTGTTGTACGTACGTACGTATGTACGTACGTAGAACATAGTCATCATGGACATTCACATTCTCAGCCAAGAAAGAGGTGAAACAAAACGTTCAAGTCATAAGGCACATGCACATAAACACGAGAAGTCGCACAGTCAGTCACCTTCATGATAATCACAGCCATAATATGAAAGGTGTGTTTCTCCACGTATTGGAAGAGACTACACCAGGGGGGTAATATAAATGTAATTGCCTCAGCATAGTTATGCCGACTCTAAAGCCGTATCTAAATCACATGATCATTGACCAATATTCCTCAGCACTACAGCACTGATCATTATAGGGTAAAATTTTATTTGCGTATTATTCTTGATAGGGATCTAAAAAAACCCTGAGGCAGATTTCTTCTCATATGCTATACTTAACTATAGTAATTAATGTTTTAAAGGGCTTTTTTTTTCTTTTTTTTTTTCTAGAACTTTATCAAAATTAGATTTTTGTTTCTTACCACAAGTAATTGGCGATGATCGAATCGATAAGTGATTTATGATAATAGCCGCAATTAGATTAACGGCTCGAGATTGGTCGGGCTTATTTTAAAAATGGGGTTTTCAACGCCGAAGGAACATATATCATATCAATAGACTTTTTTTTTCTGCCGTTTGATATGTCAGTTGAATATTTTGGGTTCATCAGATTTAATTAATACTATCGATATGCAAATACTGTTGAACCTCTCAAAACCGATAACCTGTCAAATCTGATAAAAAATTAATCTACCAAGTCCGTTTCCGTTATATAAATCTAAAAGTTTAATACTGATACAAAATCTGTCCACCATGCAGTTTTGGGAGGTTCAACAGTATTATAGTTTGTAGCGAGTCTTCTGTCTTTTGCAAGGTGTTCCACTCGGAATTCCTATAATAAAATCCAAAGAGTAAGTATTCACGGTTTTGCCGGCTGCAAAAATTAAATAAGACAACGACAACGTTTGTAAATTGGGAAAACGTTCTTGTCAGAGGTCTAGGAAATGCCTGGATCACGTTTTTTTTGCATCCGAACGAATATTTATAAATTTTTCTTTTAGATTTCGGAATTTTATTCGTTCACTAATTACATGAGTGGCAACTTTTTAATGCCTCTGTTCATGTCAGATTGTTACCATCTGTTGTTGATTACATGAGTTTAATTACTAATGTAAAAGATGTACTTCATACGTATGGTATACACTCTATGACCATTCAACCAGAATTTGGAGAATTGTCAATTTATTAACCTTTAAGAATTTATTTTTTAGGAGAATAATGAGTCATCGTGTCTTCTAGTTGTGAGGATGAGTTGTGTGCGCAAAAACCATCGCAGACTATCTGAATAGTGTTCCTTATCCATTATCCGTTTATTCATTTATCCATCGGACATCCTAATCTGAATTTATTCGGATATCCGTTTTATATCCGTTTACTATTGATATCCGGAGAAATATCCGAATACCTGTCGGATCATCCGGATATCTGAGCGAATTATCCGGATAATCAGATACGGATAAACGGATGACGGATTATTCGGATTGGAACTCTATATCTGAAAAGTAAAACTGGAATGTTTACAATTAACATAAATACAGTATATATATATATATATATATATATATATACTACGTAGTACTCTAGATAAGGGTAAATATGTTACACAACTATATATGCAACCTCTAGTATAATATATTTAGACTAAAATATATAAATTTATAAACCTATCGTTAGCAAAAAATTTTTTCAATATGTAATACGTATGTATATAGAAACCAAATTTAAATCTATAAAAAAAAAAAAAAGTACATATTTTTATGGTTATGTAATGCTTTTAAGTGTCATCGTGCATGCATAATTGTATTACATTTGTAAAAAAAAAAAAAAAATTTAATGTTCATAGACAAGCAGACCCTGACAACTACATATTTCTTTCTATAATCATCCAAAGAAAAATAATGACGCAATCTACCAATACGTTTGATAAAACTCAATTAGATTTTCAACAAATGATAATTTCGTTAATCTTTGTAATATTATTACTTGTTGTTGCATTTATTGCATCAATTATTTTTTTACCGTCATCACAAAATAAAGCAATAAAAAAATTTGAAAGATTCGTTTTCATTTGGCTAACATTTGATGCACTGATTCATTTAATCTTGGAAGGTTCATTTATTTATTATTCATTAATTGATACTATTGAAAAAAGCCAAAGTCCTTTGGCTAAATTATGTAAGATTTTATTAATTAATCGTTCTATGTAATTATGAGTAGTTATTATTAACATACATTTGTTATAATATATACATAATAAAAGGGCAAGAATATGGTAAAGCAGATTCAAGATGGCTACATTCTGATGCTACGATATTGTCTGTTGAAATTCCTACATCTATATTTCTTGGGCCACTTGCAATTTACATTCTCTACCTTTTGATCAATAATAATGTATCAAGACACTATTGGCAAATAATTATTTGTGTCTGTGAAATTTATGGAAGCTGGATAACTTTTTGTCCTGAATGGTTAACTGGATCAAAAAAGTTAAATACAGAAAATTTTGTATTTTTATGGATTTATCTAGTGGTATGTTATTATAGAAAAACATATATGTTTCTTTTTGACACAATTAATATACAGAATATATATTTTTTATTAGTTTTTTAACGGACTTTGGGTAGTTATTCCGTCGATTTTGATGCGCCAATCTTGGAATGTAATCATTAAAAACGCAGAAATTGTTAAAAAGTTGAAAGATCGAAAACTTGAATAGTATAAATCAAGATACTCTAATGTAACAACTGTCACAACTGTCACATGAAATTCATTGTAGGAATCGCTTGTACTAGTTGCTTAATAATATTGTGGACATTGAAACTCCGATTTATATTCCGATAAGAATTTTGTGGTTCAAAATTCAAAATATTTGGTTATATGATTTTAAAAAAAGAAATTTCGTCATACAGTGAAATTTGAAATCCAAAATTCAATGTTTATTTCGCAGGGAATCATTAATCCGTTAAATACAAGGAGGGTGTTATATACAAATTGAAATTTGAGTGTGTGTAGGGGTTGGCCCTGCTTTATTAATTTAGTAATCGGTAAGCACATCAATTGATGTAAATAAAAAAAAATGGACTTAACATTAAACGTTAAATGGTCTAAAAAAGTATTTCGACTAAATTGATGGTTTAAACGAATAAGAATTGTTATGGGCGTTTAAAAATGATTAATATCTTCCATGGAAAGGTGTGGCGCATGTAATCAAAAAGAAGGTTTTGTATGAAATGCTCGACCTTGCATAGGGTTTCAATGATAAGCAAAATCGGTAAACCTTTCAAAGATCTTTTCGTAATAATTACAGGTTAATAACAAACAATTCACAGCCAAGACCAGATTAAAAAACTTTGCATTGTTAGATGTCTTCTCATGTGAAAGAAACTTAACTAAAATTCGAATTGCTACAATAGGAAGTAATATGTAAGCTGCGGTGAAATTTCCTTTTACATTAACAATCATTGAATTAACAAGGAAAAAGAATGATTATCTTTTCTGGCGAATGCATTTCTTAGGAATATCGCAGGTGCTCGCAGAAGACTTGATAACCTTAACTTGACAATCGAAACTCTTTTGTATATTGTCTTCGTGAAATTAGGTCAGGGTATCAATATAGCTTTATATATTTATATTTCACATGACCAACAAAAAAGTTATTATTAAAAGTTATCGTCATTATTCTTGTCAACTATATATAACTGTAAATCCCTTTGTTCTTTGAAATAGAAAGACGAATTATAATAAGATAATGCTTTGTTTGTGTACATTGTACTTGATCAACAGATATGACATGGGGCTCTATTTTCAGGATAAACGTATGGATGTCAGTTGGTTGTTTTTACTAATGCTAAATAAAGCGGATACTGGTTAGTTACTATGTATTAGGTCAACACTTTTATACTTATCTGTAATGTCATTTTCAACGTCACAAATGTTATTTGCGCAACAATTACAACTGTAACAAATTTTTGTCAAAGAAGGATACAAAGTAATTAAAAAATTCTTCAGCTTGTGAAATTGTGATAAACCATGTGGACTTATGTGTGTATCATCATTAATGTATCGCCAATATGCGAATATGCGTTCCCGATACCTATCATTGACCATTATTCTACATATGGTTAAGGTAAAAATTCTAGATAAGATGTAAAAGATCTTTTATTTTTTTTTTTTTACTCTCTTCTTCGAAAGGATAAAGTGAGTTGAATTCTGCAAGAACTTTTCTAATCTTGTGATCAATGGACTGACTGTTTCGAAATTTGTAATAAATATATATCGATATTATTTTTATTTCTTTATATATAGTGAAAAAGAAGGCACATGATCATTGGTTTTACAAAGATCTTCGCAAGATTCATTTTTTAATACTAATGGAATTATTACGCTTCATTAATTGCATGTGGGTAACCCAAAGCCCTAAATGGTCTACTATATTGATATTATTGATACAGCTATTGATACTATTTATCTTACAAATTATTATACAAATCACATTATCAATTATATATAACATTAATAAAAATATATATATATTTTTTAATATTGTCCACCCTAAAATTTATATTAACGTTAACACTAATTTCCTTTATTAACCGAGTAATCGGTATAGATATTTTGAAACTCCCCAAAAATAGAAATTTATCAAACAAGCTAATAAACGGTTTATGGTGATACTTTTTCCGACTGCATTGACGTCAATCTGGTTTTTTTTTTTAAAGCACAAGCTTTCAATATTTTAGCCACCCTTCTATGGTGGTTCGGTTATCTTTTAGAGGGAACAAAGCCTTTCACCAAAGCTCTCCTTTCTCAAAAAATTACCGCCTAATTATCTATTATATATTATCTTAAATAAAAAAAAACATATGTTTATGGACTTATAAGACAAGCACTACCAAATATAACTTTAAACTTCAAATTAAATTAATATTTTTGTTTCTTAATAGACAAACTTTTACGATTTCGTTTTTTTTCGTATATATATATTTAAAAAAAAAATTCTTTCGTATCTTGCCAAGTATTCGGCAATCTTGGTAAATCTCCCTTTATTTAATAATAGCTCTCAATATTCGAACAATATTTTTAACGGCAAAATTAAATTAAAAATAATATAAAATAATTGGCAAAATCCTTTATTAGCAAGGACGCTGGGCGGCTCCTTTCATCCTTGCGATTTAACTTTCGTTACTTTCTTCACGTTAATATAGACTTTCCCCCTTTTTCTTTTCCTGGTGAAACTAATATACATATTTTCTTTTTCTCGGTTATTTTTTTTGAATACCTTTTGAAGTATTCTTTATCATTTCATACTCTGAATTGGTTAGTGTACTCAAGTCTAGAAAACTTGGTATAAAACTTTAATTACTTTCAAACTGTGGTCATATTTTCATCATAGAAATAAGAAGCCACCAGCACAGTCTCTTATTCTATATCAGCCATGACAGAGGCTCTTCACATGACGCCACAACCACAACATTTATATGACCAACCTAAAGATTATATTACAAGAGGTGGTTATCAAGAATTAGATATAATGAAGGGTCAGTTTGATACTGCAAAAACTCTTTTGGATCAAAAACACTCACATGTTAGTGACAGCTCAAAACAAAATAAAGACGAAGTTGGTCTTCTAGATCCATGGAAGACAAATCCCACAGATCAAGAAGACATCACAAAATCCATTAAATTCAACAAACCTTCTTCACAAAAAGACGAAACTGTTGATAACGTAAAGAGTTCGGACAACGGTCTTGACGATTTGCTCAAGAGTAATTTACAAGCTTCTGACTTGCTTCTCGATCCGTTTGGTGAAGAAAATGAAAAGCTTATCCTGTTAAATACCTCTTTGCCAGAAGAAGAAAAAAGAGCAAAAATCAACAGCATCTTTTCACGAGCTGCTAGCAATGGAAATGTAGAAAAAGTATCTCGAATGTTGGAAACTGCGAGAGAATATATTGATATTGACTCACAAGATGAAGAAGGAACTACTCCATTGATTTACGCTGCATGCTTTGGGCATGATGCTGTTGCTTTCACATTATTGGAAGCAGGTGCAAAAGTGGATGCTCAAGATAGATGTAAGTAATTGATAGTAAATATATATAATCTTACTTTTTTTTTTTTTTTACAAACAAATATTAATTAACGATATTATTTTTTTATTTAGTCGGATGGACTCCATTAATGTGGGCGACTAATAACAATCATGATAAAACTATTCGATTGCTTTTGGATAATGGTGCAGATGCTGGCGCTAAATCTGCAAAAGGTCGAACTGTATTCGATTTTATTCCACCTGAAAACCATAAAATCGCTGAAATTTTTATAGCTAATCCTCAACGTGATAGCTGGTCAAGTGTTAGTAGTATTAGTCGATGGTCTATGCTTAGTGAATCTGAACATAAATTAGTAGAACAATTAGCTGAGGCTGAAATGAGAAAGAGAATTTTAATGGAAAGTGCCTCTAATTTGGACTTGGATTTATCTAGCTTAGGATTTGATGAAACAGATGTATGTAATCATTTATATTTTAATTAGGTGATAATTTATATTTCAATTATTTATATTATTTATCCAATATGTATTTTAATTCTATTAAAGAAGGAAGAGGAAGATGATAATGATCAATTTGAATTTATGTGGAACGATTGCTTACCAGATCAGATGATTGTCTTTGGAGTTGAAGATATACCACATATTATTAAAACGGTTATCACTGGAATGCAACCGATCAGAAATAAATCTCAAAAACCTGTACCTGCGAATGTATTATTCTTGAGTGCTCGATTCGCTCATTATTATAGTAGTCCTGAATTATTAGAATCATTATTGTTCGAAGTTATTAATTCCATTGATGCTGTTGTCAAGGTGTGTATCTTATATATAATATTGATAACTTTTTAAGTGTTCCTTTATTATTCTAGTTAAATTCATAATCTAATTTTACCTTCATTTCAGTCACGACCTGATGATATGACTCTTTTATCATTCTGGATTTCAAATTGTACATTATTATTGTACTATCTAAAAAAAGATGCGGGTCTTGCTAGCGCTACAGTTGAATATCAATTAAGGATTTCGGAACAACTTCACGAAACATATGTATTTTTAATAAAAGATGCTGAAAGGCGAATTGGAAAAGTGTTGGAATCTTCAATGTTGGAATATGATGCCATCCCTGGAATGGATGACGTTCGGTTTGAAGGTGAATGGAGAGTTTTCAGAAATTTCAGGAGATCAAGAAGTCCTCAAGAGAATGACTATACAACCCCAAAAAGATCATCCTCTATCAGCTTAAAAAGAAATTCTTCAAATATGATTCCTTTTCGTTCTCCTGCATCTCCACGGCAAAGAAGCGCTCCGTCTCCCCGAAACATTACCTCCCTTTTATCCTCTACACTTTTTATCCTTCAAACTTATGAAGTTCATCCGATGATCATTGACCAAGTTCTCAATCAACTGTTCTATTATATTTCATGTGAACTCTTTAACAAAATCCTTTCCAGCAAGAAATATTTGTGTCGGTCAAAGGCTATGCAAATTCGTCTTAATGTTTCTGTTATTGAAGATTGGGTCCGCACCAACAATTTATCGTTATCTCTTATAACACACTTCCAACCTTTGATTCAACTTTTGCAATTGTTGATGTGCTGGTCTCAGATGAACGATTTTGCATTTTTAGTGCAAACTACTAAAGAGCTTAACCTTATTAATCCTGCACAACTTAAGCGAGTCAGTAAAAATTATAAATATGAGATTAATGAACCAAAGATAACTGAAGAATGTCAACAGTATATCTTACAATTGGAAGAGGATACAGCACGACGGAACAAACGGTATTCAACTGAAAGTATACGGAGCGATCGAAGTGATGCTTCAAGTATCATTTACTTAACAGTATCGCCGACATTACCACCTTGTGTCGAACCTAATTGGGAGGAAGAAGATGACTTAATGGAAATGAAGGCTAGCGACTCATTATTACCATTTGCTATACCAACTAGCACTGAGATGTTGGCAAACTTTGGTACAAAAAATAAAGATTCTGATCCTATCATACCTGTGGTACCTGATGAATGGATGGAAAAATTGGACGTTGGAATGCGACATGGTACTAGCGGCGTTGTTGAAGAGCTAACATCAAAATGGGAGGCTGAATATCTTGAGGACGAAGAAGATGATGGCGTATTAGAATCAATGGGTGTTTCCAGCAACATCTAAATTATCAAAGCTGTTGATACGAATCTAGTCTTTCATATTTTGCTAATTAGCTTAATAATTGTAAAATTTGGTTTTACATTCAGTTTTTATGTCAAAAATAAGGGTTTTTTTTGGATATATATGGGTTTTGATATTTTTTTTTTTTTTGTTTTTTCTTGTATTTTTTTCTTTTTATGGTTTTTCGGTGTCCTTATACACCGATAAGAATGTTGAATTAAGGGACTTTTATAAGAGGATTGACTAGGATTACTTTTATTTTATTTACTGTTCAGAAATGGACGTTTCCTTATTGAAAAATATTGTATGGTGTAAGATTTGTAATCTCCGCCAACTTCGTATATCCCATCCTATTTTTCTATATTTTATATATTTTCTTATTTTGTCTTTCTCATTTTTCATTTTTTTTTTTTTTTTGTACTTTTTAAAGATCCGACAACTTCGGCAAAAAAACCATTAAATTGAAAAAATTACTTTAAGGTGGATTATTAACACCTAGAATATGTTCGAATTAGTGAAATTTAGTTTTTAGTGTCATTGGTCTGCTTGATCTATTCATATCTGAAATGTGTTATGTTTGTGGCGCAGCAAAAATACTTTAGATGTTAGTTAGAGTTAATATTCACGGGTTTTTGCTAAAAAAACTAATAATGCTCTAATCTTTAACTATCCGTTAACTTCGTGTAACCAAATATTCACTTTTATATAATTGAAAATATTCATTGTCAATTTGTTAGAGCACCAAAAGGTAGTTCATGTGGTTTCTGCTCAATACAGTCGAGGATATTACCAAATGGGGGTGGTCGGTAAATCAAACCTATGTAGACCCTAAATCGATTACCATAGTACAGATAATTGGCTAATTTTAATAACTTATACAGATAATCAATATAGATATAGTGCTAACAGCTTGTAAAAATTTGATTGAACTTTGTCAACGCACTTTGTACACCAAAGCTAGCCACCTCAGTTTCTTTTTTTTTCTTTTTTTTTAATACCAACAATTCCGTCTCTAATATCTTCTTTTGAAAATTTTGTTTCAGAAAGACAATTTAGATTTTTTAGGATCTATTGTTATGTTTGATGAGTTTTTAAATTTAGTTTGTTGAACATTGTTGCTGATATACAATTATGTAATAAATTTTTGTAGTAATGAACTTATAAAGCAGTGGATAGTTAGGTAGTTTAGGATTTGATATATAGCAAAAACTATTAAATTGTTTATGAAAGTTTGGATCTAAAGCATAGAGCATTTTTAGTTCAAAATCATTTGAAAGATTTTTTTTCAATCATTTTCAAGTTGGCACTAATGGTGCTGTCTGAAACCTCATAGTTTCAGGTTAACCAAAACTGAAACTAGTATTACCAGTTTTGAGCATTAACCTTCAAGCTGAAACTTGTATAAACTCTAAAACTATGCCAAAATCTGAAACTATGTCAAAATTCTGAAACTATGCCAAAATTCTAAAATTTGAAAAATTAAGAATTTAATAATAATTTGGTATTATTTCATTTCCAACAATTATTCTTCTGATTCAATCTTCACCCCAACTCTCTGACAACCTTTTTCTCAACACAACTGCCTATTTGGCAACCATTTACTTGATAAATATTTTTCTAATACCTCTACACTATTGCTTATCTGATAACAATCTCTTTCCTAATGACAATTCTTTTCTGATATCACCTTTTCCAAATACCATTCTTTTCCAATATCTTCTTTTCCCAAAATCATCTTTCTTTAATATCACTCTTTTCTAACATCAATTTTTTCAAATATTATTTTTTCTCAACACTTTCTTTTTAAACACCACCCTCTCTAACACCACTTTTCCTCTTTTTCAACACCACTTTTTCCTGACACTATTCTTCCTTGGGATTACACTTCTCTAATACCTCTTTTCTAATATCACCTTTCTCTAACACACTTTTTCATTAATTTTGCTACAACACTATCACTTATTTAAAAACAATTATAAAATAAATAAAAAATCTAACTTATAAAAAATTACTGTTTAAATAATTAAATTATTGCCAACTCTTTCTGATGATCACCTGTATTAAAAAATCCAAACACATTTTTTATAAAAAACACAATAGCATTTAGTAAAACATGAAGGGTATACTAATAGCTATAAGTTGGCAGTTGTTATTTAGAGGTAGTTCTCATATGCTACTTGCTAACTTCTTTAGAGTTTATTACTCACTGCAAGCACAGCACTTGTCATTTAGAAGTAGTTCTCATACGCTACTTGCCAACAAGCCCAAAGTTTATTACTCACCGAAAAGAAAGTATAGGTGCTCCACTTCTTTTCTAGAAGAAGGTTTAGGAGTTGTTGAGTCTTTATATAGATGTAACTACTTTTCTTGGGTGCAAGTAATTTCTTCTTAGGTGTTTTTTGCTCAGCCGGTTTTCTCCAAAATTTTTGACAAAAGTGGATGATTTGGTTTACCTCCTTCAAAAAATTGGTATTGTTTATTTTCCAAATTCAGACATACCCAAAAATGCAACCACATGCTTTGTTTATCAGTAGATATAATACGTGACATAATCTATAGATACAGGTTCTCCATATGACTAGAATCAGGTCTTTGGCATAAGAAATATCCAGAGGTGGCCAGTAGTCAGATAAAAATTTGTAGATTTTATAGTTGAAATATACAAACATTGTAGTTGTTATAAAATTTTTTCTTAAACCTGGCATGGGTTATAATAGTGAATTTTTTTTTTTCTTTTATTTTATTTGCACTATTTCTTGATAGAGATAGTCTTAATAAATTAAGTACTAGCAAGACTGTCAAAGAATTAAAAAAAAATAAAAAATTAAATTATTACAGTTTGTATAATTTTGTAATATCTATGATTAATTTTTTTATTATGATTGTGATTGTGATTGCTAAAGCCAGCCAATTTATTATAAACCTGAGTTTGTGTCAAGTTCAGATTTATGATTAGAGTTGTTAATGGAGTACTTCAGACATTAATAAAACATATAACCCACTTCTGGAGTACTCCGGAGTGGGTTATATGTTT
>CAJVPY010003183.1:0-14555 GCA_910591965.1 Dentiscutata erythropus | reverse complement strand
TTATTAGTTGAGATTATACCCGAAAATAAGCAACCTTATAGCAAAAAAGGGGTGCTTATTTTCGGAGGAATACGGTACTACTTTCTGAACAATTTTTATCTGTCTTTTTAGACAATCCTAGATCTGAGATATAAGATCTCATAATTTTACTAATGCCTTCATCATCTTCATTTTGCAAAATATTACCACCGTGAATGTCTGCATGAATATATCCTGCTTTATGAATCTCATCTAGATCCCATGAAATATCTTTAAGTAGGTTTAATTTAATTTGCCAGGTAAGATCTCGAAATTTCATTCTTAAAAACTTATGAAGACTTCCATTATCGGCATATTGAAATACCATCAAGTATTCATTCGTTTCTGTGTTTCGAGTTAATCCATATATTTTAAGCTTAATACCATGTAACCTACATTTCATATGATTGTCAAACTTTGTAAATTTAAACGAATTAGTTCAATGTGTATTTAATAAACCGTACAATAATTTAACTTACGTACCTCTTTCAAAAAATCATGAGGATTTCCCTTGGAACCAGATAAGGTCTTGAGTGCAACAGTGCTAGATGGTTCACGCGATCTTACATATCTAACACTATATCTATCACCATCAGCAGCATTTTTAAACTCTTGTATCTTCCGTATACCATCTAACCAGGTCGCAGAAAATACAGAGCCAAATCCTCCTTCGCCAATTTTTTTAATATTATTTAATTGAATCCATTCAATTATACGTTCATAACTATTGGTTCTAAGTTGAAACCTTTTGGTGCAATTATCGATATCCTTATTTTTACTCGTCCATTCTCGAATTGTTATGTCAGGATCACATATCTGACACCATGCTTGACTTGTGTTATATTTAGGGAACCGTTTAACCGTTTAAAAATTGCACTATAGTTCCGGGCAGAATTATGTTGGTCGTGGGCCGGAATTATTTTAATGCCGGCCAAATTAAACGGTTAAACGATTAATATTAATATTAATAAAATTTTTAGGCGGTTCCAATCCCTAGTTATATTCATTACAATGTGTACATTTTCCATACTTTGGATCTCTTTGTGATTATAGATTGTATTAAATTAGCTATTATGCACTCTTAAATTTAAATGCAAATAATTTTATACTCACCGACTAAATTAATACATATAAAATAAAATAATAGTAAATGTCCATGAACTTGAATGGCTTATTTTAAATACTTTGATTAATAAATGTTCTTTATACTCACAGACTAAATTAATGCGAATAAATAAAATTAAATAGTAAATATTCATGAACTTGAATAGTTTATTTTAAATAATGAGATTAATAAATGTTCTTTATACTCACAGACTAAATTAACGCGAGTAAAATTAAATAGTAAATATTCTTGAACTTTGATAGCTTATTTTAAATACTTGGATTAATTCATTAATTTGAATAGCTTATTTTAAATACTTAGATTTATAAATGTTCTTTATACTCACAAACTAAATTAATGCGAATAAAATAAAATAAAATTAAATAGTAAATATTCATGAACTTGAATAGTTCCATTATTTTAAATACTAAGATTAATAAATGCTCTTTATACTCACACACTAAATAAATAAAATTAAATAGTAAATATTCATGAACTTGAATAGTTATTTTAAATAATTTGATTAATAAATGTTCTTTATACTTACAAACTAAATTAACGCGAATAAAATAAAATTAAATAGTAAATATTCATGTATTTGAATAACTTATTTTAAATTCTTGATTAACAAATGTTCTTTATACTCACAAACTAAATTAACGTGAATAAAATAAAATTAAAGGATCTTCTTTAGTATAGCTGGGCAATATGGAAACATTATTAAGATAATAATATAAAAAAACTCTAACCCTAACCCTAAGCTAACTTTAATACGTATAAACTATAAGCTCACCCTAACTATTCCCAAATTTGCTTAAATTAGGTTAAATAGTTATTTATATATATATATTATCTTACAGTATATATAATATATAATTCTATATTGTCCAGTTATACTATCCCGATGTCTGTTATAAAAGATTTCATGGTTTCTTTAAAAAAAAGAATATAAAATTTAGTAATTTTATATATAACGATCTTTTTTCGAGTTGACTATATTCACTCAATGCTTTACAATTACTAGCTTATAAAATAAATCATTTATACTGTAGCATTTCGTTACTGTACATAATAAAATCAATGATCTTATTTTATATGATAAGCTGAGTAGTAAAACCTCAAATAACATTATTGCATGCGAAGCTCACATATAATTCTTTATTTTTATTTTTTTACTTTGATTAGAATTGAATTCACCGGAGATGAATTTCACCGGTATGTTTTTTTGATTATTAACAAATTTTATAGAATTTATTTTTACAAGTTCAAAGTTAAAATTAGACTTTAGGGTTAGGGTTAGGGTCCAAATTAAAGGGTAGGGTTTTTTAGGCGCTGAGCATTTTTACTTACTACTTCCATTCTTGAGAAATGCATACCTGGTGAATTTCACCTCCGGTGGTATTAAAATCGTTCTTTTTAATTATTATTATTTTTCTTAATAGTGTGATTCAGAGTTAGCCTATTTCGAAAATAAGTGGGGTTCAAAAAAAGCCCTATTTCTGATTATAAAATGAAATAGGAATTATTTGGAGATAAATTAGTAAACTTATTTTTTGATGATATATTATTATCATATTAGCGCTAGAAATAAATTACGAAAGAAATAAAAAGCGTGAATAATTAAATAAATAAGCTTACAAATAAAAAATAAATAAAATTTATCGATCACTGATTTTCGAAATAAATCACAACTTCGTGTTTGAAGTTACAACTTCTTGTGATCATTGACTTTAAATCACCCTAATACTGTAATGACTATTTCAAAATTTTTGTTCTACCCTCTGCTTAATTCTAATAAACCGATTCGTAAAGCAGACAGAATTTGGGGTCATCGAAACAGAAAATGAGGAGCCCTACTTTAAAATGACCCCTCTAGTTATTTACTGTATTAAAAATTTGATCACCAATCAGATTATCATAATCTAAGATGTGATTTAAATTTATAAATTCTGGATCATTTCGCCTTGAAGCTTGTACAATTGAACATGAATTATCGACACCTTTCTCGATTCATTACTTCAATTTCTTCTCATGTACCGCTTCGTGGTTTATCGACTACATCTTTTTTGCGGCATGCCTCAGTTACTGATCAAGAGGTCGATCCACGTTTAGTTGCTGATAGGTTCGAGGAAGAAACTGACGTTGTGATAGTTGGCGCAGGTCCTGCAGGCTTATCAGCTGCCATTCGCCTGAAGCAGCTTGCAAGCCATGAAGGAAAAGAGATCAGGGTAGTTGTAATTGAAAAAGCGGGTGAATTAGGTATATAAAAACCTTTTCAATTTTTCAATATCCTACCAATATTATTAAAACTAACTATAAAAATATTTATTCAACATATAGGTGCGCATACACTTTCGGGTGCTGTTATTGAGCCGCGAGCTCTTAATGAACTTATTCCTGACTGGAAAGACCGAAATGCTCCCCTTAATCAACCAGCCCTTAAAGATTCTTTGCGATTATTAACTGAGAAAGGTTCTTACCCTCTTCCTCATTTACCTCAAATGTCTAACAAGGGTAACTACATAGTCAGCTTGAACAATTTTGTGAAATGGTTGGGTAAACAAGCTGAAGATGCCGAAGTCGAAATATATCCAGGCTTTGCTGCAAGTGAGGTAAGACTTTAACATAATTAACTAAAAAAATTTTGTCTATATAAAGTTAACCAACCATTTGTTTTAATTTATGTAGGTTTTATATAACGATGATGGTAGTGTATGTGGCATTGCTACAAATGACATGGGCCTTGATAAAAATTTTAAGCCAAAAGATACTTTTGAGCGCGGTATGAACTTCAAAGCCAAGGTTACTCTTTTTGCCGAGGGATGTCATGGGTCGCTTACCAAAACATTGATAAATAAGTTCAATCTTCGTGAAGGCCGGCAACCTCAAACATACGGGATTGGCATCAAAGAAGTATGGGAGATTGTTCCAGAAAAACACTTGCCTGGTTTTGTTTTTCATTCATTGGGTTATCCAATGGATTCCAAAACGTACGGTGGTGGCTTCATGTATCACATGGAGAATAATATTGTGCAAATAGGGTTTGTTATGGCTTTGGATTATCAAAATCCCTATTTAAGTCCATATAAAGAATTTCAGGTCAATAGTATTAACATGACGTTTTATTATCTGGGCTTGTAATTACAATATTTCAATTTTCATCTTAATTGCCTGATATATTTTACTAATTGTAGTTATTTAAATGATGGATGACATTGCCACAGAAATACAAGTTGCATCCGTATATTAAGAAATTCCTAGAAGGAGGTAAATGCATTTCATATGGTGCACGAGCACTTAATGAAGGTGGATATCAGGTATATAGATAGGTTTTCTGCTCTAAGCATTCAAATCGTCGAAGTGATTAATTACATGGATGTTTTTTTCTGAAATTTTTATTTTTATTTTTTAGTCGATTCCTAAGTTGGTATTCCCGGGCGGAGCTCTTATTGGTTGCACCGCTGGATTTATAAATGTTCCAAAAATCAAAGGATCACACACAGCGATGAAATCTGGAATGCTTGCCGCAGAAGCTGCATATGACGCTATTACATCTAACAAATCCGCGTCTGGACCTATAAACCTCACTACTTACGAAAAGTCCATTGAAGACTCATGGGTATATAAAGAATTATATCAAGTTAGAAACATTAGACCGTCATTCAATAGCCCATTAGGATTGTGGGGTTGTCTTTTATATTCTGGCTTTGATATGATGTTTTTAAAAGGCCGTACTCCATGGACATTCAAACACCATTCAGATTACGCTTCTCTGAAGCCTGCCAAGTAATTTGTTTAATAGTTTTATAATTTTATGATTTTGTACTTCTAACACTTCTGACTTGGGTTATTTAATATAATTCATATAGGGAGTGTAAACCGATAGAATATCCTAAGCCAGATGGTGTGATAACATTTGACCTTCTTGAGAGTGTTTCTCGAAGTGGAACAAATCATGCCGAAAATCAGCCTGTACATTTAAGAGTAAGAGATAAAACAATACCAGTTGAAAGAAATTTGAAACTATTTGGTGGTCCTGAATCAAGATTTTGCCCAGGTAAATAAAACTTTGTCTAATTTCTTAGTTTAACCGATGCATTCTTACAGTTAATAATTTCATTAATATGTCAAGCCGGTGTTTATGAATTTGTCGATGATGAAACTAATCCGGGTGAAAAGCGCCTGCAAATTAATTCACAAAACTGTGTGCATTGTAAAACATGCGACATTAAAGACGTTTCCCAAAATATTGATTGGGTTACACCTGAAGGTGGAGATGGTCCAAAATATGTTCTTACCTAATTAAATTCATCATTATTGGTTTTACTTTTATTTTATTTTATTTTTTATGCAACTTATTTTAGATGTAGTATACCATTTAAACATTAAACCATTTTCTTTAACATTAATAAGTAATTAAATGATAGGATATTTAGGCTTTAATTCCGGAATTCATAATATGAGACCTTTTCTTTAAAATTATTCACGGAATAAAAAAATCTTCAATTAAAGAACCATTAATTATATAAATTTATAGTATATGAATATTTTTAACCAAGTTTTCTTGCGGAATTTTTATTTTCTCAAAGAAATTCGAATTTATTATTATTATTGGTATTTATTATTAATAAGCGAAAATTTTAATGATAAAAATAGTCTATTATATATTATATTCTAGCATTCACAACACTAACCCCATGCAGCAGTTGTACAATAATTTATTATAAGATGCCCGTCTGTGCTAAAACACTATTGAAAAAGAACAAATTAAAAATATGAAATTTAAAAAATGAAGCCAACCAAAATTAAAATTGCATTGGCATACCTTGTGCAAATTTGACACAATCTCATCAGGAGCCGGGGAGAAAGCACTATTTACATATAAGAACTATTTTTTTTTTTTAAAAAAAAGATAAATCAATAGAATATCCGAATGACAAATATTGATTTTGAAATTACTGGTCAAAAAATCCGATTAAAAATTACCAAAGGATCTGATGCTTTATAGTTAAGTTGGTTTCTTAGAAATTGGATCACGACTTGAAATTTATTAGACGCGGTTATTTTAAAAAAAGGTTGTTTTAGGATCGGTGCGTTACCTATAGCCCGAAAACGTACAACAACTATTTAATGATTGAAAATAAAACAATAATTAATAAGTAAAGTGCGTAAATAATTTCAAGCGAAATATTACGTTTTCAAATACTTAACCTTTCTTTGAATCTTTCCTTCCCTTGTATTTTTCAAGCATCGTAGCAGGACTTAAGGGAGTTTGAGGAGTGTTTTCGATAGGAGGCGTATTTAAAGAGGAAGTGGAAGAAGAATGTGGAAGTGTTGGATCGTTGTTTGCTGAAGACATTGTAATAAAGTTAAATTTTTAATAACGTTAAAAGAAACAAGCTTAAAAATCTTATGTCAAATAACCCCGAACCCGTTTTTGTGTATTACGTAGAAGTTACATAAAAATAATGACAAATTTTATTGGCCGCTTTGCTGCGCAATAACTTTTGCGCTTTCGTGTAACTTTTCAAATGTGATTATTGATAAATAACTTGCAGTGCGGCACTTAAAGGCTTTACAAACTTTAAAAGCTAATAATATTATATTTGTAGTTTAGCTAATTTTCCACAACTCAGCAGCCTTATTTTTTTAATTATATAATATATACTGTAAGTTTAAAGTATAGCACTATAGTATTTTTATGTAAACATGACCAAATGAATTGGTTATTGGTCATTTGAAATTTAAATGATCTAATGACCTAATATAAAAATTATAAAAATAAAAAGTGCATGATATCTGCTAGAGTGACTCTTCTCCAGAATAGTTTTATCAATATTGTAACTTTTAAATCATTAAATTAATTTTATATTCTTTAGGATCATCTAAAGCCATGTACCCATGTGACTTTTTTGTGTAAATAAACCAACCAGGATTGTGAAATTTTGTTTACATGGATTAGCCCAAAGAAGTTAAAAATAAAAAAACTGCAAAAATATAAAAAATGATAGTTTAAACCTGTCTTGAAGCATTAACAAAAAATGCTAAGAAGATAATTTTATTTATAAACTTACTCTTTCTTTAACCACCACCCTAACACTAAACTATTTCTGATTTTAATCAAAACTTCAAAAAATCATGTGGGCTTGGTGCTACAGAAAAGGGGGAAATCGACAAAACAAAAGATCTTCGGAAGATCAATTTTTATGTTATAAATTTTATAATAAATCATAAGAAAATACAAACTTTAAAGGGCTATACTACAAAATTTTATTAATACAACTTCTTTTATGTTTTAAGTGAAAAATGATCCTAGCATTATTCTAAATTGAGTTGTGTAAAAAAAAAAATTTTGAAAATTTGTTGATTTCCCCCTTTTCTGTAGCACCAAGCCCATGTAGGTACTGTATATGGCTTTAGCCATCCCCCAAATTAGGACAATGTAGATCACTTCTTTTTTGGTATAGAAATGTCGATTAGAAGATTCTAAAATTTGGTTACACTATAATATAATATGAATTTTGGAATTGAAAATATACAATATATTATACAAAAATCAAACTTATAAAATAATATATTGGTTTTCACATTATCCTTTATCATAGGTGAATAAGAGCATAGTGGACAAATCTAAATTTAGATAATTGACAATATGGCTTAGCCAATTTAATAAAAAAATTTTTTTCACTTTTTATATAGTTTAAAGTACTTTGTACTCCTGTGATTTTTAAAACTTACCAATTAAGCTTGCTTTAAAAAAAAAACTAGTAAAAGATCTTTGCTTGCCTCATCTTATATTAAAATTAATTCAAAATAATCCCAGTATTTAACAAAATCTATTAGAACTAAGTTTTATAGTAAATTTATAGAAAATGGAAGCTGGTTTAATTTTTTGATTTACAATTCAAGCAAATACTATATAGTAAAGATTTGCAAAGGCTCTCTAACAGAAAAGTGGAAGAGAATCACTGATAATGTGCTGATCAAGGCAGAGCAAATGGAACTCTAGCTTCATACTATAGGGATTATAAAGATGAGTATATTTGTATGAGTTGTTATAATGTGATTGTAGTAAATGCAGCAAGTTCTTTCAAAAAAACATGCTTTAAATTGAAATAATGGGTTAAAAAAATGGCGAAATAGTTTTTTTATAAGCAAAAGTATTTCATTACTAACTAATTTTATTTTTAAGAGAGAAGTATTAGATAAAAAACTACCTGTTTTTTCATTTTCCCAGTTTAGGTCAATTGCTATAAATAAGAATAATAATTTGAGTTTCTTTTTTGATCAAATTGAAGAAATAGCATTTTTAGGTAAAAAAACTGAAGCTGAAAAAAGAGAACTTGAGCAATCATTAGCATATCAATATTATTTAATGTGTTAAAATTAGAGTAGAGTTATATTGCTTTGGAATTTACATGAGTTAGAAACGGGTGGCGATTATTTTTCATGGGCTAATGAAGTTAATATCTTGTTCAAATTACTCTATGATCGTGAAAAGGTTGAACAAAGGCCAGCTATTTACAGTTTCAAACAATTGCGCAAAGAGATAGTGGCTAAAGATATAAGGCTAAGTACTGTAGTTTCTTTAATTCAATTTATAATACAACTCTTCCAGATAAAAAAAGCAATAAGTATTTGGATAAACTTGATAAAAGATTAGTAGTAGAGTGCTATATAATTTGTAATAACCAGAATTCTAAACTAACGGCATTCAAAGAAGATATTTCTCTTTTTTTAGATTTAATAGATCTTTCTGCTGAAGCTTTAGACGCTCTTTCACATGCTAGTATAACAATTTCACGAAGACACCTAGATAGAAAAAAGACAGAAATCGCCAATAACCATTTGTCTCTAATAGAATCGTATTTAAAAAATAATAAGTATAGTGCATTAGCATTGAATGTTGATGATTACTATAATATTCATACTAAATGGATGTCTAATACTTGTTCAACATCAACTGTGGCTCATATAATAACTTTGCTGTTAAATCGTATTAATATAATAGCTATTCCACAAATGATATTAAATAATACATCAATCTATAACCCAAAACTAATTAATTTTGAACTTATTTGCAATACTTTAGATCATTTTTATATGGAGCGGATGGCTAAAACTTTCAATAATTGGTTTTATTATAAAACATCCTTGGATAAAAAACTTGAAAATTTGTCACTTTACAACTACAATGCTCATATAACCAATGCTCATATAACCGAATGACGAGAAGAACGTAAAATGAAAGATATGATTCTTTTGGGCTTTTTTGAGTTAAAGTTTGAAGATATGGCTTTGTATATTAGTGCTTTACAACATGTTTATAGAAATTCTTTACTAAATAATTATTTGACTAATTTTGTTATTCCAATCATAGCTAATTAGCCTGGGCAGGTGTTTATATGACAGGCAATTACACTTTATTTGCAAAACTATAGGGGCATTAATATACCAAATAATGTTTTATTATTTATACCAGTTATTAGCATTTCTCCACATCTAGCTGAACTTACTTGAGTCGATATTAAAGACATATTGGAGATTTTTTAATATGGAATATAAGTATATTTTTAGTACAGTAAAGGATCTCAGTCAAACTCCAAGTTCATATCGAACCTTTTTACTTCTCGAGTTAGTTAGAAGTACATGAAAAAATATTAAATCAATAATAATGGGTAAGTTTGGCAAGTGTTATAAGGATATTGAATACTTATATCTTTTTGATTTATTAGACAACACAGTACCAGTAGGGTTGAATATATATTTGATTCTGTTCTGTTCAGGTGATTGGGAATCATATGTTGAAGATGTATTACGTACTTGGTATATTTTTTTGTACTTTGAAAGATGTAATTATAATAAAGCACCTTCAGTGTTTCTCTCAGATGTATTTTATTGGAGTTAGATTAATTATTCAATACTTAATATATTGAGAGATCATTTAGTCAAATTTACAGATTACCTGGTTGAAAATATGTATAGCATAATTCAATAGCAAACTTTGTCTCTCGATACATCAAAGCAACTTTCTAAATCGGCTAAGGTTATCAATGCAAAGAAGGCCAATAATGTATTTGAAAATACCTTTGTTATCTAACACAAATCCACGTATATAACTAAGGATCATTTAACTTTATTAACTAAGAAAGCAGAAGTATTTCTTCTTAGAGTATTTGAAAATGTTTATCAAAAATTGGGCCAAAGTTCTATCAAGTATACGAAAAACAACAAATATATTTTTCAACTAGCATTATTAAATTTTGCTATGGATCAGAAGCAAATGCTATTGGGATTTAGTAGCAATTACTTTCCATTTTCCAATGCATGCGATTATTGTTATGAATAATTCAATGAGACAGGTAAAGGCTCCATGGTCATCGTGTGTATTCACAGATACCATGAGAGCTGTTTTATTAATTTTTTAAATAAAAAATATAATTATTGTAAGAAATTTCTTAACCTTGGTATTAATAAAAATGTTTCTTCTTTTTTTACATGATTGAGCAAATTAGATTCAAATTCGAATTTGGTAGAATCTCTTGAAGCTGATGAACCAAATAATCCAGAAAGTTGAATATTAGATGAAAATGATATATTAGAAAAGCTAGAAAAAAATAAGGATGCATTACTATTAGTAGAGCAAGCTTATGTTATAGCTCGCAAGAAATTTTTGAGTTTGTAAATAAAAGTTGTATATGAATAAATAAAAATAAATATTTTTAAATTAAAAAAATAATACAAATAAATAAAAATAAATATTTTTAAATTAAAAAAGTAATGCTTGTAAAAAACTTACTTGAATTAAATTATATTTATGTAATTTAAAAATTAGATCTAGAAAATAAACTTAATAAATATTGATTTAGTTGTAAAAAAATTTGATATGATCTTACAATTGAGAAGGTATTGCCGATATAAGGTAAATCACAACTAAGTTAACTACCTTCTTGTAACTTTAGTATTCTCTAGTAATTGAAGAAAAAAGAAAAAAAAAATTAAATAAAAAAGAAAAAAAGAGTAAAAAAGAAAAAAAAAATTGATATAGTTCCACAATTAAGAAGGTATTGCCAGTATAAGATAAATCGCAACTGAGTTGACTACCTTCTTGTAACTTTAGTAGTCTCTAGTAATTGAAAAAAAAATGAATAAAAAAGAAAAAAAAAAAGTAAAAAATTAAAATACTTTTTGAATAGTCATGGGATATGAATTTCGAATTTTTATTGGACAAGCAAAACTGAGTCAGCACTGAGTCACAAATCTTGAATTTGAAATGTTTGCATAATGATGATTGTTTACTATGCTAGCAAGGCCTCACTTTAATACCAAAAAAATAAAAAATAAAAAGATTTTTTTGTTAATATATTGTTAAATTTTTTATAATTACAAAATAAAATATTTTTAACACAATTTTACAAATTCTTTATTAATTTTTTATAAATAATTGTAGTCGTTATATTGTTATTCTGTATATAGTTAACTCCTGCTATAGTCACACCCGAAATAATCACATTTTCTTGAGACTATATACCAATCATCTAAAATAATATAAAATTAATTCTTGCTATAATCACATAATGTGACTATTATTATGTTTCTCTCACTATAGTCACATCAAGTTTCTGCCAGACAGTGTGACTATAGCAGGAGTTGACTGTATTGTATAAATATTATTTATATTAATAAAAGTTTTTAATAAAAGAATTTATACTAATGTAATATTTTAATAACTAACTTGAAGTAAATATAATAATAACTAGTTTTAGATTTTATTTATTTGAAATTTGATTTTTTGAACATATTTTCATGTTTTTTTTTTCACTTATTTTTTGTAAGTTATCTTTATTTAATTATAACTCTGAATTATTTTATTTAATACAAATATTAAAAATATTTTTAAATATTTTTGTAACTATTACAAAAATTCAAAACTATATAGGTATTTATCTATTGAAATATAAATGTAATAATATAAATAATCTAATATTAAATTTTAGTAAAACTAACAAATATAGCTACAAAAAAAATTTTAAAAATAAAGTTTATTTTATATTTTTTACCTATTTTTTACAATTTAAATAGATGTTCTATAAAATAGGTGGGCAAACTCCGCAACTTCGCTAAATATTTATTAATGATTACTAATCATTAGCAGAGTTTATTTTATATATTGCTCACCTATTCTATAAAACATCTATTTAAATAACACTATATACTTTTGTAAATTATTTTATTCAAAATAATATTTTGCATTTTTAAAAATTCAAATTATTTTTAGAAATTTATTTATAAGAATTGTAAAGTAGTTGAATTTTTGCAAATATTTGCAATAAAGAAACTAATCTTTCATTAAGAATCAGAAACAAAAAACAAATTATTTATTAAATAAATATAGATATTTGTTTTTTGTTTTTTACTAATAATATTATTTATAATATAAGATAAACTAACAAAATTCAAACTGAAAAATACAGAATTTGCACAAAAAAATAAATATAGTAAACTAAATTTTGTGATTGTAGACAATAATTACAAACCATTGACTATTATTGTATTATAATTTTAGTATTTATTACTAGTGCAAACTGAGAGTTAATTCTTTTTAAATATTATAATCACTAAGTGTACAACCATTTTCTTATTTTATAATATAGTAGATCTTTATCTTTATAATAATTGTTACATATATATTGTTTAAATAATTTATTAATTGAAAATCAAACTCTTAGAAAATAAAGTAATAACACTTTCTTAAAAGATTTTATATTTTAAAAATATTAATAAATATAATAAAAAAACTAAATAGATATATTTTGATTTAGATTTACTTGTAGTTTTAATAATCTTCTATTTTAATTATTAAGTAATTATATTTTATTATAAAGATGATTAAAGCTTAAAATAAAATAATACAAAAATCTATATATAGGTTTAATTAAAGTTAAAATTATTAGTTTATAAAATTAATATTTTTTTTACTTTATTTATTTATTTATTATTATACATATATATTTATTTAAATATAAATAAAATATACAGTATTCAACTAAAATCTAATATATATAGTAAATTTATAGAACATATTTAAAAAGGCTTTTAAATATTCAAAATTAGTCATTTTACTAGTATCCAGAACAATTGAATTTACAAAATTATTAATATTACAAGTAATTTTATTATACAACAACAATATACTATAAAATTGAATTTAAAATTAAATTTATTTAGCTAATAATTAATATTTAATTAATTAATTAAAAAATTTTAAATAATTAAAAAAGAGATTAAATTTATTTAAGATATATAATTTGGATAAAATTAATTAATATGTATTTTAAAGTAAAAAAAACTCTTTTTTAAGTTATTTAAAACTAGAAATTAGAGATGCTTTTATTAATTTACTTTTACATCTTTTTATATTATCTTCTAGAGCTTTAATCTATTATCTATTTATCTATTTATCTATAGATATCTAGATATTAAATAGATAATTAGATAAAATAGATTAATAGATAAATAATTAGATTATTCAATAAATTATTTGGATTAATGCAAGAAGTGTATATTAATTTAAGAATTATTATAAAATGCATTTATGGTGTTTTAGCATCTATATATAATTGTTCTAGTAAAATTTAAATTGAGTTAAAAAATTAAAAAAAATTTTTTTATATATAATATTATATAAAGCTAATATAAGAGCCTAAACTTAGTTCTTGTAAAGTTTTTGGGGGTCCTGAACATTTTTACTTTAAAATCCGATCCTGTTTACTTAGTATGTTTTTGAAAAATAGGACCTATAGTGTAAAACACTATAGGTGCATTTTAGTAAAAGTTTTAATTTAATTAAATATTATAAAAAATATTATATAATATAATAATTAATATCTAACATCAAAAAAAATTTTTTAGTGCTGTTCTGCGCAGATTTGCAAAAAAATTAAATAATAAATTAAATGAAAATCTGTACAAAACTTCAGACTCACCAGCTATAACTACAGAAATTAAAATACAGTTCTGTACAAATTTCAAAATATAAAAAATTTTGCAGTTTTTTGCAAAAATTCTGCAAAAATCTGCATTTTTGCATGTTTTTGCTGATTTGTACTTATTTAATTCTCCTGATGAATAGCTAATTTAATTGCTGATTTAATTGTTTATACTATAATATAGAAAGTAATATATAATATAATAATTAAAATCTAATACTTAAAATCTAATAGTTAATATCTAATAATATTATATATTAAATTGTTAATAAGAGAAAAAAATTTAATAGTAGATAGTTAAGCTTTTATAAACCAAATTTAATATATAATTTATAATTAATTAAAATTAAATTTTATAAGTGTGGTGGCTTAGTGAAGTGGTCAAGTTGTCACCCTCTCCAAGTAGCAGGTCTAGGGTTCAAATCCCATGGATGACGAAAGTT
>CAJVPY010003182.1:0-14555 GCA_910591965.1 Dentiscutata erythropus | reverse complement strand
TTAGCAAAAATATATAAAATTGTGAGAGGAACATTTTTGCTTAGTTACACAATAGAGGGTTATCTTAGTAAAATTTTAAAATATTAGCAATTTTATGATTTTAGGTTAGAGTTAGGTTAGAGTTAGGTTAGGGTTAGGTTAGAGTTAGTTTAGGGTTAGTTAGGGGTTAGTTAGGGTTAGATTAGGGTTAGTTTTTAGTGTAAAATTGTGAGAGGAACATTTTTACTTAGTCGCAAAACAGGATTACCCTAGTAAAATTTTGAGATATTAACGATTTTATAATAGAGAGGCACAAAGTGCATGGGGTACCAACTAGTCCAGTCTTCTAATATTTATTTAACTTTATATTTTGCATATTGTAGATATATTAATATTAAAAATACATTTTCATGTTGAATTATTTGATTTAAAAATTAGAATATATTAGGATATCTAATATTATAATTAATCATATATAAGGTCAATCAATAATAAATTTTTTAAAAGTTGTAGATTAGTTAGAGTATTAGAACAAATTTATATATAAATTAAAATTTTTTTTAAAAATAATTTAATAATTTTTCTTGCATATTAATATAAAAATTTTTCTGTAAATTTGATCATATTGCTACAATTATTATAAATAAAAAATTTTGAAAGCTATCAAGCCAATAAGTCTAAATATCTAATTTACTAGAAATAATATGATGCATATTATATAGTATATGAGTTATAAATATTTTTAGTAATATATCTACAAAATCTCGAATATTTGTACTTAAACATCATAATGTATCATATATTAAAATATTATATAGACTAATTAATCAAAACTATATTAGCTATATTAATTATTTTATTATAATCAGATTTTTTTAGTAAAATTAAAATAATTAATTAAATATAATTTTACTTTAATTATAAAGAAAAGCACAGAATTCTAAAAGTATTATATAAATAATATACTTATTTTTCTAATTTTTTTTTTTAAGATAATTTTTTTATTCTAATTAATAAATTTTCAAGTATTCTATAAAGTAAATATTCAATATTTATATATTAACAAAAAAAATAGAACCATGGTTTTATTCTTTGACTTTATATAAGTAATTAGTAAAAATTTAAAGATGATTTTACACCTTTATGATAAGTTAATATAATTTAAAATATATAAAATATCAATTTTTATATAAATTAATAATAATATCTAATAGACTTAAGTTATAATTATAAATTAATAGATTGAAGTATAATTGCCTTTGTGTAAATAGGCATTATCTGATAAAGCTATAACTAGATACAACTGTTTAAAACACAAATTTGATTTAGACTTTGATACTGGAGATGAAGATTCGCATAAAGATAAAAAAAGGCAGACATGGATAAAAACATAATTGTGAGAGAGTTTTGGGTTCTAAGTAAAAGAACTAAAAAGAAAGAAAGAGTAGGTGGTAATGATAATAGAGCTGTATTATACAAAAAAAAAAGTAAAAAGAATAGAGAAAAAGAACAAACCAAAAAAGAAAAAGAAAAAGAAAAAAATATTTAATCTGCAGCCAGAGGAATGGCTGTATTAGTAGCAACTATAGCAGCAACAACAACAAAAACAGCAATACCAACAACAACAACAGCAAAACAAATAGCTACAATAACAACTACAACAAAAACGATAAAACAAATAGCAGCAAGAACAACTGCATTAACAGCAACAACAATATAGCAACAGCAATATTTTTAAAAGACACTAGAGTAGTAATAGTGATAGTAAAGATAAAAAAGGAAGAGTGAAGGAAAGAATAGAAAAAAAGTGAGTGAAAGTAAGAGTAGAAGAAAAGAAAGTGAAAGTAAAAAAAAAAAAGTAAAAAAAAGTAGTAAAAGTAAAAAAAGAAAAAGTTATAAAAGTAATAATTAAATATTAATTATACAGTAATATTTTATTTTAAGTTTTTAAAATTGTATTTATAAATGATAAATTTATAAATATAAAATCAAATTATATAATAATCATATCAGTTAATAATATATTAAACAGTAAACTATTGTTTAATATTTTTATATTATTAGTTAGCCAATATATTATATATAATATTAACTAGATTAAACATATCAGCTTTTTATTCTCTAAAAACAACAAACTAATTATTAAGTAATTAGTAAATAAATAATTATCATCTAAAATGTCATTATTATTTTTTTTTGATATTAAGGTAACCTTTTTGGCCTAGAACTTTTTTATTAGAATCTAAACAATGTTTTATATTGCAATTACAATGATGATACATCAAGCCACACATGCACTTTTGGTGCCTAATTTAAGTGGTTTACCCAAGGCATTAGTGCTATACTAAGAGCTTCACACTATCTGCTATTCATAAGATGATTTTTATCAGATTGGCTAATATAAATCAATTGCCCAAATAACTTATTTATACACTTTAAAGTACTTTTTGAAAACATATTATTTCACTAACAAAAAAACTATTGTAAAAACAAATTCTAGCTCTAAACAAATATAGATATTTACTGTTAAAATTAATTTAAAATAATTCACTTTTCTAAAAACTTTATTTAGAAGCAAATATTTTTACTATATGCTGCTAATATTGGCTATATTAACTATATACAAGTTTTAAATGCCAAAAATAGTCAATAAAAAAAAAGATTGAGATATTACATGTAAGCTTTAAACTTAGAACTTTGAGTATACTGTTTAATATAATATATATTATAATAATAATAAGCTTGTACTAATGTTTACAGTATATTTTATATTTATAGAGCTATACTACTAGAGTAATAAATATAATTTTGGGTTAAGTAACAGGTTGATAATATGTATAAGTGTTATAAATAATTATTGTTTCATTAATTACATGAGCAAAGAGTTATGTTGCATTTTTAATAAAGGTTGTGATAATTAAAAATAATATAGAATTATTTTTCAAAATATATAGTAGAATAAAAGATAGCTTTATTAATAATTTATTTACTATTGAAATTTTAATCGATTTGAAGCTTGGGTTTATTAATAATGAATATCAATTTATAGTTATCTATTTTTAAAATATAACAAATTCTTTTTTATATATATTTATTAGTTTGTAAACTTCTTTATGTGAAGTTCTTTTCATTTTCAAAATAATAAATCTTTTTAAAAACTATTATATATTTTAATTAGCTAATTATCATGAAAATTCACAGGTAGATTTACAAAAAAATTAACCAATTATATAAATAAATTTGCTATACCTGTACCTCAACTATAGAGTATCTATTTAAACTATCTGGTTACAACTGCCACCATCTACTCTCTAACTCTGAGTATTTCTCATTATATAGAAGTGAATTTTGGTATCTACTTACATGAATTTCAGCATCTTATCTTTAGAACTTATTAACTCCAATATTTGGGCTAGTCTATTCTCAAGGTAAACCTAACAGAGCAGTATATGTTATATATATATATATTTATCTGCATGTTTCTATAACTTCTTTCTAATTAGTATATATTAACTTGCTATTTTCTATTTATATCTCACACCACCTTTTAAAGTGCTGCCATTCTATGGACATTTCTCAAGCACTAATCTTTTTAACTAGGTGCATATTACTTACTTCTTGCTTTTATTTAGTTTACAACAACCTTGATACCTATTTGGTCTATCTTTTTATCTGAATTCTTTATTGGTCTTTCTTTTATTTCCAGCTAGCAACCCAAAGAGTTGGTCTGCTCTGGCTTTAGATACCTGAATGATACCCTTTTCTTGGTCTATACTTTCAAAGCATATGACCTTTTTCTTTGGTGTGACAACCCAGCAATTTTGGTTAGTATGTCCTCTACTATTTAGAATCTGGTTGCTCGGTTCTTCAATCTTAGTTTCCAGTCTGAATTTAACCCTCCTGTAGTATTGTCAAAGACCACTGCTATCTCCAAACTCAGGACTTGCCAAACAGGTTTTTAGCTTTTCTAATCCTCTAGATTTATTGTGCTGAAGCTTTTATTACTAGATAGTGTAACTATAGTTACAGATTAATCTTAAATCTAACCTATAGATCACTATCAACTATATATAGACTCATTTTTCAAAATTGTCACTAGTGGAATTCGAACTCTAGACCTGTTACTTGGAGAGAGTGACAACTAGACTACTACACTAAGTCATCACACCTCACATCTAAAATGTTATTTTAAATGAGTAATATATCATATAAATATATGTAAAGACAATATATTGAAAATTTATTTAATATTCAAATGATATTTGATAATTTACTACAGTCAGACCTCTCTAAATACATTCTTCCTAAATGTATATTTATGTAAAATCTCTTTAAATACATGTCTTTTTTTTGGCCCAACTTAATATAACACTTATAGATTTTTACTTTTCTAAATGCATAACCTCTTTAAATACATGTTTTTAAATTTTTTTACTATGATTCTGATGCTATGTATTTAGAGAGGATTGACTATATATTAGCAATATATTATATAAGAATTTTTTTTTTTTTGGTGTTAAGATAACCTTCTTTGGCCTAGCGACTTTTTATTAAAGTATAGACAAAGTTTTATAATGTAATTACAATGATGGTACATCAAGCCACATGTGCATCTTTTAAGTATCTAATTTAAGTAGTCTGCTCAAAAGTTCTACACTATTTGCTGTACTTACATCCCAACTAGGAGAGTATTTATTTAAACTATTTAGTTCTAACTACCTCCATCAGCTCTTTAACTCTGGGTGTTCCTTACTATATATTTATGGATTTGGATTTACCCATTGTGGATTTTGCACCCTACCTTAGAACTTACTAGCTACAATTTGGATTTATCAATCCCTATTATTAAGACTTACTAATTATATATGGCAGTGCTGGAAATTAGACATATCAAATTAAAAAATTTAATTAGACAGTTTTGGACATGTTCAAAACTGTCCAAAACTGTCTAAAATTGTCCAAAACTGTCCAAAACTATTTAAAATATTTTTTAAATTTTTTTTAACTTTAATTGAAAATATCTTGGTATCTATCTAACCAAATTTGATTTACTTTTTTTCTTTGAATTATACGGCTTTCAGTAATTAAAATAAAAAAAGTTGTCAGGTGGGTGCTGTGATATCTTTGATCAAAATTTGTAAACAATTTTTGCTACAACTTATATTGATAAAATTTAGAATTTTATAAACTAAAAACTTTGATCTAAGATAACTCAGCATCTACCTGCCCAAATTCACTCAACTTTTTTTATTTTAATTATAGAAAGCTACAAAATTTAAAGAAAAAAAAGTTGATTGAATTTGGTTAGATAGTGCTAAGATACCTTAATCAAAGTTTGTAAATAACTTTTGCTACAACTTATATTTGATAAATATTTAGAATTTTATAAAACTCTTTGATCGAAGATATATAGACACCCACCTGACCAAATTTGACCAACTTTTTTCTTTAAATTCTGCAGCTTTCTATAATTAAAATAAAAAAAAGATGATCAAATTTGGTCAGATGAATGCTGAGATAACTTCGATCAAAGTTTAGAAACAACTTTTGCTACAGCTTATATTTGATAGACATTTAGAATTTTACAAACTCTTTGATCAAAGATATCTTGACACTTACCTGACCAAATTCGATCAACTTTTTTTCTTTGAATTCTATAGGTTTCTATAATTAAACCAAAAAAAAGTTGAATGAATTCAGTCAGATAAGTACTAAGATATTTTGATCAAAGTTTGTAAACAATTTTTGCTACAGATTATATTTGATAGATGTTTAGAATTTTACAAAAACTTTGACTGAATATATCTTGGCACCCACCTGACTAAATTCGATCAACTTTTTTTTCTTAAATTCTAAGGCTTTCATAATTAAAATAAAAAAAAAGTTGATCAAATTAGATCAGGTGGGTGCTGATATATCTTCGATCAAAGTTTAAAAACAATTTTTGCTACAGCATATATTTGAGATGTTTAAAATTTTATAAAACTTTGATTGAAGTATCTCAGCAACTACTTGACCAAATTTTTTTTATTTTAATTATAGAAAGCTGTAAAATTTAAAAAAAAATTTTGAATGAATTTGGTCAGGTGGGTGTCAAGATATCTTTGATCAAAGTTAAAAAAAATTCTAAAAATTTGAAAAGGGTGTGGCATTATCAATTTTCTATATATATAATTTTGTCCAAAACCAATTAAATTTAGTTTCAGTTTTGGACAAGGTTTTGAACAGGTTTTGGACAAGGTGTCCAAGACCAAAACTGTCCAATTTCCCAGCACTAATATATGGCTAATCTATCCTTGAAGATAAACCTAACAGAGTAGTATATATCCAATACATATATTTACCTGCATGTTCTTATAACTTCTTCCTAGTTAGTACATATTAATCTGCCATTTTGTATACATATCTCATGCTACCTTATAGTGTGCTGCTATTCTACAGACGTTTCTCAAGCACCAACCTTTCTAACTAGGCATTCATTATATACTCCTTGCTCTTATTCAGTTTACGACAATCCCGATACCCACATTTAGACTGTCTTCTTACCCAGATTCTTTATCGGTCTCTCTCTTACTTCTAGCTAGCAACCCGGAAGGGTTGGTCTGCCTAGGCTTTTGGTGCCTCACGATCGCCTTCCATTTGGTCTATACTTTCAGAGTATATGCTCTTTTCCTCTGATACGTCAATGCTTTGATTTAGCTAGTGTGTTCTCTACTTAAGGACCTGGTCGCTTGGTTCTCCAATCTTGGGCCTGGTTTGAATTCAGCCTTTCTGTGATACCATTAAAGATCATTGCTACTTCAAGCTCAGAACTTGCCAAATGGGTTTTCTGTTATTCTGGTTTCTCAGATTTATTGCACCAAAGCTTCAATGACTAAATGGTGTGACTGAGATTATAGATTTAATTCTAGATCCAACTAATAATCTATAACCGTTAATCATAACACAGACTATTTTTCAAATATCATTGTCTATGAAATTTGAACTCCAGACTTGCCACTTAGAGAGGGTGATGACTAGACCACTACACTAAGTTGCCACACCTTTTTTATATAAGAATTTTTATTTACTAGCTATTATAATATTATCTTATAATTAATATAATCATCAAATAATATTATTATATCAGTTAATTAATCATCGAATAACATTATTAATTGTTTAAACTGATATTTCAATTTATTAATTATCATATAAAATAGATAAAAATTTTTTATAATTTAGCCTTTACTATATTGGCTAATAATTTATCTAATCATCAAATTATTATTAAAAAATCTTGTACATATCAGCTTTATATCTTTTAAGTAATAAACAAATTATCTTAACATTATTTGAATATTAATCTCTGTATATTTACAGAATTCTGAAATATCTATAAATAGCTAAGATTTTTTAAAAATTTTAACAATTGCTAAAAATAGTAAAGCTCTGTATAAAAATAGTCAAAAATATGCACTTTTTGTAAATTTTAAATAAACAATAAGCAAACTGAGACCTTATATTCTCTATATATTTCGGGGTTCTATATTTACTAATAATATATTAGCTTATTTAATACTCTATCATATCAGTTCATAGCTAGTGCACTATTATTTTACTATTATCTAGGCTGATTATTTAAATATATAGAAAAGATATTTTAATTTTGATCTGTATAATACATATCCACTGATTTGGTTTAACCCCAAAATTAGCCAATTATAATTGAGGATTATTTGTTGTTAAAATTTATTACAAGGTGAGTTTTTACAAAAACAGTCTTTTAAACTTACTTTGAAGCCATAATTAAGTGTGTAGAATATTGCAATATCTACATGCTTAATTATTAGCTAACAGTAGGTTAAAAAGGCTGTTTTCCTGAAAAATTACTTCCGAATTCGCCCTTACCCATTATACAACCGATCGTTCGAATGGCAAACCGATCGTTCACTACCCGAATATACCCGAACGCTTCAACAACTAGTGTTAGTGCTTTCTTTTACGCTTAGTGTAGTTGTTTTTTTAGTATTTATTGCTTGTTTATCTCATATAAAGGCTAAAAAGTTGGTTTTATTGAATGTTCATTTGTTATCTTCACGTCACTTAATGGCAAAAGGTTGTGTAACCATTTATCGAAAAAAGACCCCTAAAAATCAAATCGGTGGATATGATATATAAAGTATAGCAATAGGTGATAATAATAATAAATATTCACTTATTCAATACTATAGTTATAATTGATTAGTTAATACTGCAGTAATTAATATAATAAAAATTCTAGAATTATTCTGTTGACAATTTATTACTATAATAGATATAATTAGCACTATCCAAATATAGTATATTCTCTAACTATAATAGTAAATAGTACTAAAAAAATTGATTTAAAAAAAATATAAAAAAACTTTAAAATAGTAAGAATTTAGCTTTGCAAGTTCTTCATTTTATATTTATTTATTATTTTTCAATATATTTACTTTGTTTTTGTTTTTTTGTTTTAAATTTTTTATTAGACAGATGAATTAATAATTACTAATATTAAGTACTATAGCAAAAGAATTAGTACTACAAATTGCCAAAAATTTTGCAATTAATTAGTTATCAACTTTTTAATTATTTGATTTTTATTTGATTTTTGTTTAATTTTTATTTGATTTTAATATGAAAGTTTCCAAAAATTTTTCAATTGATTAGTTGTCAACTTTTCGATTAGTTGTGATTTTCAATTTTTGATTTGTAGCACTAAAAAGAATTTGGTAATCTTTTTCAAATCTAACTAGTAGTGTTGCTTTCAAATAGCTGTTGATTAAATTTAATATATATATGTATGTATGTATATATAGAGATAGAAAAAATATTTTAAACAGTTTTTTGAATGATTTAAAACTTTTTAAAACATTAGTACTAAGAATAAAATTTAAAATTTAATACTAAATGCCAACTTACCAAATCTCAGAGATAATTTTTTAAAGAAATATATTCACTTTATAAACTTTTGTTATTATATAATTACAAGAAATATGTATATATATATATATATAATTTTTTTTATATACTTTTTTTTAATTTAATACATAACTATAAATTTAATTATTGTCATCTTTGAACTAACTATTAATTTCAATTTCTTAAATTCTAATAGACTATAAGTTTTTTTACCTGTTCATTATTTAGTAAATTTTTTATACCTTTTATATCTATATCAGTAATTCTTTAATCAATAACTAAATCCATAGTAGTTACACTTTTGGTGAGAATAACTTTTATAAAGTTCAAGCAAATTCTTTTAATCAAGATCTTCTACAAAGCATAATTGTTTATAATTTTATATTTTGAAAAGAGAGATCAATAAAGTTGTATTTAATAAATACTATTACACATTATAATTATGTTAGAATATATTAAATTAGTATATCAAAAATGTGTACAAGGTTGTGTTCCAGATGTTAGTTCAAATAGCTACTTCAGAATTCAAAATTTCTCAATTATTAGTTATTAATAGACTTATATATATACTATAAATTCTTTTGATGAATATGTTAATATAAAACCCTTTATTTATTTAATAGATTTGTGTATTTTATTTAATAAAAAAAATTTTTTAAAAAACTAAAAACTTAATTTTATTTAATAAATTTCTTTTGATATATGACAGACTCTATATAGTATGATAAACCTCTATAATAAACTTGTTTTTTTCAGTATATCAGTTTGTTATAGAAAAGTTGACTATAATTTATTTGTAATAATTAAAGTAATATTAAAGATAATTTAAAGAACTAAGAATAATATTTTTTTTTAATGTTAAGGTGACCACTTAGATCCTTGGCACTTTATTAGTACAATCAGTTAGGCCATTGTCAAAAAGACTGTCTATATATTATATCAGATCACAAGAGTACAACTAGTCACATGTACAACTTTTGGTTGCTAATTTAAGTAGTTCACCTAAAACATTAATGCTATGCTAAGAGTTCTATACTAGGTGCCATATCTATAGCCTAACTAGGAAGCTATTTATTTAAACTCTCTGGTGCTATATGCTTTCTTCTAATATACCTCTTCACAGAGTAATTTACCATTAAAAACTCTAAGACTTTAGCCACCAACCTAATTTGGAGAGTATTTATCCTTGTGGTAAGTTTAACAGAATAGTGCATATTCTACACAAGTGCTTATATGCATGTTTAATAACCTCTTCTTAACTAGTACCAGTTGCACTGCTATTACTGAGTTCATATCTCAAGCCAACTTTTGAGATGCTGCTATAATCTAATCTATATTTCAAGCCACAACCTTCCTAATTAGTTACCCAATACTTACTCTTGCCCTTGCAAGATTTACAACAACTCCAGTATCTACATTTCAACTAGTGTTGGGTATAGTTTTAAGTCCAGTTTTAAAAACTGGACTGGACTGGACTGTTCTACTGGAACTAGTTCCAGTCCCAGTCCAGTCTAGTTTTTATGTGATTTTTTTAAAAAAAATTTTATTTGACATTATTTATATAATTTGTATATATATATATACTAATTGCTATAATAGAATTTTTTACAGTAGCTTATAACAAAAATTATGATAATTCCAGTACAAAATTTAATTTAAACTTGACTATATACTATGTTTCACTAAAGAAGAGAATTTTTAAATTGCAACTCAAGATGAAAATTCTTGATACAATCTAACTTACTATATACTATAATAACTGGAGTGATAAATAAGTTTCGTAGCTAAGTTTTTTACAACAACTTATAACAGAAATTATGATACTAACTAACAACAAACAATTAAAAATTTATAAATATAATTTATTTTATTTATATACTATAAAAACTCAAAATAGCATTACTTTGAATCTTGGCCCAAATTAAGTTTAATTCGGGCTAGAAATTTTAATTTCACCTCTGTGCATTATTTCAAGATTTTAAAATACATATTTATTATTTAGGTCCAGTTTCAGTAAATACTGAAACTAGACTGGACCAGTCTAGTTCAGTAATGGTCTATTAGACCGGCCTAGTCTAGGGACCAACACTGATTTCAACTGTCTTTTTACCTAGATTCTTTATCAGTCTATTCCTTACTTCCAGCTAACAACCTGGAAAGGTCAGTCTATCTAGGCTTTAGGTGCCTGAAGGATGCCCTCCCCTTGGCCTATACTTTCAGAGCATATGTCTTTTTTTTCCGGTACAACAACCTGGTAGTTTAGCTAGTGTGTTCTCTATCAATAACTTGATCGCTTAGTTCTTCGATCTTGGGCCCAGTTTGAATTTAGCCTTTCTGTAGTATCATTAAAGATTACTGCTACTTCCAACTCAGAACTTCCCAAATGGGTTTTTGGTTATGCTAGTTTCTCAGATTTATTGTGCCAAAGCTTTCATTACTAGATAGTATAACTAAAGTTATAGATTTAGTTCTAAATCTAACTGATAATTATAGCCGTTAACCAAAACACAAGCCTATTTTTCAAATATTATCGTTTATGAGATTTGAACTCTAGACCTGCTGCTTAGAGAAAGTAATGACTAGACTACTACACTAAATTACTACATCTCTAAAACTAAGAATAATTTCTTACAAAATACAAATAAGTTATTAAAAAACTTTTAGCAAATAAATAAATCTCATATTTTGTTAGGTACCATAAACCTCAAAAAATAAGCACAGTACCCTCTACCTTATTTTTTCAATTTCAGATGAGCAGAAATAGCAATAAAATCTTTACTTAAATTATTCCATTATCAGAAATTGAAAAAACAAGGTAGAGGTACTGTGCTTATTTTCTGAGATTTATAGTAAGTTTGATTTAATATTAATTGATGATTCGCCAGTCACCTGGAGAATTTTCTATATTAGGATGTGGCACAGATCACATATGAATAAAGCCCAAATTGAAATTTTCGGGTTATAAGTAAAGTCGTAAAAATTCTTAACAAATATAGTATTAAAGTAATACAAATCGTAGAGTGATACCATATGCTTTTAATTATAAAGTTATCAAATATCGATCTTTTTTTTTGGTGAACTTTACTTTGCAAGCACGCGGCATTTACTAAGTTAAACCCTATACTTATTAGATTTGTGACCGATTTCATAATGTCCGCTTTTAGTTTATTTTACAACAAATGTATGGTTTTTTTTAACTTCTAGGCTTTTTGAAGGTATATTATGCCTGAAAAATAATAACAAGGGTGAATTCGTAGAATGTTACTACTTATGTTACATTGATTCAAAGAACATAAAAAAAAATAAATATGAAATATTATAAGCAATGTGCTTATTATTACAAAACTTCAAGTTTGAACTATTTTTTTTTATTTAAATTTTACAAAAAATCTAATAATCTAATCAATACAATTTTTTTTATTACAAGTATTCTTAGAACTTTTTAGATCTAGACTCAAATTCATTTTCTGTTGCTCTTCGCTTAAAAGCACTGTTATACGAGTTTATCCAATTTTGTATTGTGGGAATTTGTGGAACATCCTCCTTTTCTATATTTCTAGCCTCAGCGTAATTCAAGAGCTCGTCATACATGTTTCTTGCGCTCATTCTATCCTTTTTCAGATTTCCGCTCAAAAAAAAGTGCTCTAATAGTAATTTTATATTTTTTTTGATTCTAACACCACCTCTATTCCCCAATTTTTGGTTACCTTTTAGCGCCCATCTTTTAGTTAATGGGAATCCTATGTCTATCGCACTAAAAAGTTGGCAGTAAGTTAAGTGATTATAATGATACAGTAATTCCTATTAAGCTTTATTCCTACCTTGGAATTGATATTACAACTAAAGGATCTAAATAAATTAATTTGAATATTTTAGTAAAAGGCCAAAAGGTGTAAATACTGTATTATATACGTTTTATCTACCATTATTTATTTCATTTTCAGTTTCACTTCTTTCATTTTGATCAATATTAACATTGCCTTTTAATTTTACAAAATTAGAACTACTTTTAGTACTATAAATCAACATTATATGGATATGCTACAATACATTCTTCGTTGTTGTTTATTGGAATTGTCCATGAAGATTCCGGTATTGTATGATCTGATTTAATTGGTTGTGGTTGGTGAGGCGGAATAACCCAAAGTTTATTTAAATATGCTGGGGTAAAATTATTCCATTCTCCAATATGGGGCAGTTGACGCGCACTAATATATCCATTATACCTACCCTCGGCAGGCCATTTCCAATAGAATAATTTGGAAATACTCTTAATGGTTTTGATTTTAGTTTTTTCTACATTATCATCACGATCTGGTTCTAGGTATGCTACGGCAGTTCCAGACAGATTTTTAACCGCCTTGCTTATATCATCTCCTGTCTTCAAATCGCACCCGATTCGTAAATATCGCTTTATTGCATGCGTAATCTTAGAATGGTAGTAAGTGTATAAGATTTTGTAATTAAAATATGTAACACTCTAATCTAAAAATATGTATATAATACAAGATACTAACCGCTGCATGATGTGAATCAACAATTGTTTTTGCTTCCCCAGGTTCTAAAAATAACCAACCACGGACTTCGACATTATACCATTCGTGCCAATATCCGACTATAACCATTAATTCAGAATTATGATAATGGGGTCCATTGTTGGATATTACTTTAATCCATTTCGGCTTTTTATCCATTGTTTCAAATACGACCTCAAATGCAGATGCTGTAAACCAAGCATCCTGCTTGGTATCTATTGACCAGTGATTGTATGCTCTAACGTCTAATTCCGTATTACTTTTTTTAGTAAAAGCCAAAATTGTATGCAGAGTCCAACCACGTTTTCCGTAAAATTCAGGTTTTGTTTCACGCGCAGATTTGGGCAATATTTGCATTTTATAATCGGCAATAAAGAGTGCACCATCGAAGTCGAGCTTAGCCAATGTTGCTTTAAATTGAGCATTTAGGTATACCTTTCGTGTTTTATGCGAAAGGTAATATAACAATTTTTCTTTTAATTCTGTGATTTGCTCATGAATACTTGAAGGTACTAATTCATACATAAATTCTACAAAATTAAATAGTTGATCGCAATCGGGGCATCTTGTTTCGTGACTATATATGCATTCATCGAATGTATAAGGTAAACACAGGGATTATGTTCAACACAACCATCTATTTTAACTGTTAACTCTTTTTCATAACCTCTTTTCATATGTCTTTTGAGTTTCTCAAGACGTTTTAAGGCTTCATTCTGATAAAAGTGATTTGTAGGTAAATAATATGTTAATAATATAAGAATTAAATAATAATAATAATAATTAAGCTAACCAACCTTAAAATCTTTATTTATCAAATTAGTTAGTATCATTTTTTCCAAAAGTTTAAAAGTTTCATATCCATAATCATTGCAAATTATACATAATCCTCCAAGATCTTTGCGGTATTTAAGGTTTGTTGAGTCAGCAAGCCGTGCTATAAATGTAGTTCTTTTCATACCGTTCGGATAGGATTCACTAAACTTATTCCATAATTCACTTTTTTGGTCAAGTAAATAGAGAATCGGTAATTCTATTTTTTTATCTATATTATACGAACTCATTTTAACATTATCTTTATCCTGGAAAAATAATGTAAACTGTTCTTTTTGA
>CAJVPY010003181.1:0-14556 GCA_910591965.1 Dentiscutata erythropus | reverse complement strand
TTTACAAAATATTAAGATTATTTATTTGATTTAATCTTTTATAAATAGCAATTGTTTTTTTATTATTTAGAATTTGTTTGTGTTTTGCTAGCAAGTATAGTCTGGACCAGTTCTTGTAAATATAACAGTGATCTTCACATTACCCAATCAAATTTTTTGATCAGGTGTAATGTAGATCATATGATATTTGTTTATATCTGATGATCTGTAATTATGTCATTTTTGACCAATAAGATCTCATGTATTTAGAGATAACGTAATTATAGAAGGACCATTTTGGAACTGATAACTAGACTAGACCAGACCGTAAATCACTATTTAATCAGTTTATTAGGGACCAGAATGGACCAGACTGGACCTATGCATCCCTAGTAAAAAATATAATCCTTATTTTCAAATATCATTATATTAAACTTTATTTAAATATTTTAAATAATTAAAAAAGTAGATCAGACATATTTATAGTAATTATGCAAGCAAATTTGCTTGCAAATCAAGAGATAAGATAAAATAAAAAACCTTCATTGATTCTAAATATGCAATGCATAATTCTTACTGTAGTAGCCCACTGAGTTTATAAGCATACTATGCTTAGATTTGATTTAGAGTTGGCATCAAAACCCTTTTCACCAAAATCTAAAAGTTTGGAGTTTCAGATTATAGCTTCCGAAACCTTATCTAAAACCCAAAACTTTACCTGAAATCCCAAAATCTTCACTGAAGCCCAAAACCTTACCCAAAACCTGAAACTACCAAATTACTAATTTGTATATATTATTAGACAAAAATTTGTGAATAATGGAAATTTGGCTCAACCAGCCAATCATTTGTCTGGTTGAGCCAAATTGCTATTATTTACAAATTTGCCTAATAATAGTATTATTCAACAATTTATAATTATGATTGGTAAGGAGTTACTCACTGAGTTTGTTTTTTTTTGAATATTGGAAAAACATGATTTCATTGTAACACATGAAAAATAACAGAAAGAAAGTTTTTCATAATCATATGAGTTTGTCAAATAACTATATAATATTTTATTAAAAAATAATTTAGTATATGTATTTTTGTAAAACATAATAATTTTTATTTATATTAATAAAATTTCTTGGCATTAGTATCACAAGATATATATATGATTGTAGTTAGATAAGGCATAATTTCTATATATGTAAGATAGTTAAATAAATATTATTATAATATTAGTATCATACAAATTTAATATATAATACTTTGATATTTCAGCTATGTAATTTATTACAAATTATAACATAAACAAAATAAATAATTTAGTTACTATTACACACACATAATCTTAGCTTGTGAATATAAAAGTTGTTTAATAATTGCTAAAATTAAAATCGGGAAAAAATGTTTACTTGTCAAGCTTATAAAACCTACTTATTACTTTAATAAATAAAAATTTTTTAGCAAAATGAGTTTATAGATAGAGTTAAAAATTCTTACTACTTATTTAAATTATTTAATTTATGCTCTAAGTAAGCTTGTTCAGCGCATAAAAGTATACTATTATAGCATATTTAATTTTGTATTTCTTGAAAATTTAAGAAAAGATGCATAATCTTGAATTTTTGATCAAAAAATTCAAAATTAAACATCTTCTTTTGAATTTTGAAAAATTATAGTAGTTTGAAAAATAAAGTAGCTTATTTTTAAGTATAATTTTTTCAAAGTATAGATAATTTACTGAAAATAAAATATAACAAGTATAGAATTAATATAATTTGCCAAAATAGTCAATTATGATCTATTTAAAATTAATATCAATTTGCTAAAACTCTACTTTGGACTTTTGACCAAATTTTTGGCAATTTACTGAAAAAAAATATGACATATATCAGAGATGTTCGGGGTTCTATCAGACGAATTCAAAAAATACTGTGTCTTTGACTTTCTCAGTACACATTATGTGTTCAGGGTCTTGCTCTTTGGGCTAACTACAAGTTCGAGAGTTTTTACAAAAATACTGAAACCAGTAATAGCATTGATTTGTTTATAAGAAATAAGAACTATAGTGTATATAGACGACTTATTAATAATAGCTTGATTAAAACAAAAAGTACACAAATATACAAGAAGGGTTTGTGGAATTTTGGAATGTCTAGAATTCATAGTAAACAAAGACAAATCAATCATGAAACTATCAACACAAATTAAATTCCTAGGATTCATCATAAACTTAACTAATATGTCCTTAGCCATACTATGAAGAAAAGTAAAAGATATAATATGAGAATACCATCACATGCTTAAAGAAAAGAAGATACATGTTTGAAAACTTGCTGCCCTACTAGGAGTTGAACACCACAACTAATGTAGTATTTCCTGCAAAGTTATTCTCAAGAGCTTTTCTTCGAGAAAAGAACAAAACTATTTGTATCAAGGGCTGAAATACCTATCTAAAATTATCAACAGAAATCAGATTGCAGTTAGAGAGTTGGATCATCAATCTCAAAAGATAGAATGGTTAAAAGATTATTCAAGCAACCCCAATAACAGTTATTTATGCAGATGCTTCCAAAACAGATTAGAGAGCAGTACTAAATAGTCAAATGGCTTATAGACTATGAACAAAAAACTATAAATAAACCATATAAATTACAGTCATATCTGAGTTATATCCCCATTTTTTAGCAGAATAAATTTCTCTTTTTTATATAGTTTATATATTGAGTTATATCCCAACCTTAGTTATATCACCAAAAATACTCTGGAAAAAAGGGGGATATAACTCAGGTATGACTGTACTTGGAACTAACTGCAGTAAAAAAGGCTATTCTTATCTAGAACCAATTAATAAATCAAACAATACTAATAAGGAGCGACAACATTATAACAATTATATTTCAGGAAACAGGATGGTATCTTCTCAACAAAGATAAGTATACTGGCAGAGAATATTTGGGAGATCTGCTTAAACCGGGGCCTAAACCTAATAGCAGAACATATTTTAGGATGTTTAAACACCATAGCAGACTTGGCATCACACATAACAGCAGACAGACACAGCTAGTCCATCAACAGGAGGGTATTTAGAACAATTCAAAGAATTTGAGAAAAAATAAATCTAGATCTTTTTGTGAATTGATGAAACAAACAGACACTAGTCTTTATTTCATAAAAGAAGGACTCACAAGTGATAGCAACAAATATACTAATGTTTTTCTGAAAGAGATAGAAGGTTGAGCAAATCCACCATGAGTTTTAATTCTTAAAGTTCTGGAGAAAGTAGTCTGAGAAAAAGTATATATAGTCCTTGTCTTTCCTCTTTGGCCAGCAGCACTGTGGTTTTCTCTACTACTCTTTCTATTAATAGACTTGCCAATTATCTTACCTCACAATGCTGTGATAACAACACACAATCACCTACAAGCATGCAGAATAATGAGATAAAGAATTTGCATTGCATGCATATCAGGAATAGACTATTAGCCCAAGGTTTTTATTAGAAACTATTAACCTACACATTGCAGCAAATGATAAATTATCTTCAAGAATGGTATCAACTAATATTAGAAAATGGCTAGATTGGTGCAGTATATAGGATCTTAATCCCATTACTTGCCTTATCAACTATATAGCTGAATTTCTAAATGTACAACTTCAGAGTCAGAAGGCTTACAATACGATTGTGGGTTACAGATTAGCAATAAGCAAGATATATAAATGGGTTGATGGATCTCCAATTGGATCATATCTTCTAATATGCAAAATAATACATGAAATTTATAAACTAAACCCACACAGCTTCAACAGAGACAAAATAATTAACTTGACCCTGTCATTTGATAGAATAAGAGTATTGGGAGACAATGTTATTACTTAGTTTATTACAAAAGATAGCCTTTTTACTTACAATTACTAAAGCAAGCAGGCTATTAGATCTAGCTTGTATTAATACAACATTCTTCAGACCAACACTTCAAGAAACAACAGTCTGGATTTTTTAACCTAAAGAATACAAAATTTCGGTCACTAAAAGAAACAATAAACCACGAACAAAAGTAATCTACATTGGTAGTTACAAGGAAATTCTAGCCATTTCACCTTTGGGCACAGTAAATAATCTTTTAGATCATATGAAACATCTATGGGTTATAGAAGGACAGAAAAAATCATTATTTCTAACATCAACAAGAGAACGCACTCCAGCTTTAACAGATACTATTACACATTGGATTAAGAAAATTTTATGCGAATCTGCACTCAAATTAACTGCTAAAGATGCTAGATCCCTTTCAGCCTTTTATATATAAAAGTCAAATGCTGATTTACAATCAATCTTAGCAATGGGTAATTGGTCTAGTTATAGCGTCTATTAACATTTCTATATGAGAGGAATAACCTTCATGTTACAGAATAATACTCTACAAAAAGTCACATAATCTGCAATTTACTTACTGACTGAAGTTCATTTATATAAATGTCTGAGTATTACAAAAGACATTTATAAATTAATGAAGAAGGTAAGTAAATCAAAGATTATTATTCCCACCCAACCTACCGCAAGTATGATCTTTGATTTACTAAAAAAAAACTAGCAAACAAAAAAAAAAAAAAAACTAACAAACAAACATACAAACAATAATAATAATGATAATAAAACAATAAATACAGTTGACATTTTAATAGAAATTACAATTAGTGATAGACTAGTAATACAGAAATCACGGCCTAAGTTAGACAGAATTGGAGGGTTAGTCATTTATAGTAAAGCAAAATTATTATTGTGTAACATGTATATAGTTCTCCACAGATTTGAACTGCAACTAATAAAATTCAGGTCTAAGTTACATAATCTTTGATTTACTTACCTTTTTTGTCTATTTATAAATGTCTTTCATAATACTTAAACATTTATATAATTCAACTATGTCACCTGAATTTGAATATGATATTTGTAATACCTAAAAATAGATTACCCAATAAAATTATATAAACAAAGTCACAAGGATCTGCATGACCAATAAGATACAAGTAATATATTAAATGTTAATATTTACAAGGCGACACATTACTATGTACGTATATACACATATACTTTGATTTATACATATTAACAGCTAATTAAACAACATCGCTCATATTTGTTTATTATTTAAACCATATTATATCTATTTATCTAATGAATTCTATAATACAAGATATTGAAATCATGCGCAAATGTATCTAAATTTTTTTAAAAATAAATTATAGTTATTAGTAAAAATTTTGCTTGTTCTAAAATTTTAAAAAACTACTTCGAGATCTTTGAAACTAAAGTCTTGTTGAGTATAAAACAATTTTTCAAACCATTATAATAAAGAAGAAGCTTTGTAAAAGTAAACAGCACTTTAACTATTCTAATAAACAAACCTTTGGCATTGTTACTAGTAAAAGTCTTGTCTATTTTGGGATCTTAAAAAACCATTTTGGAATCTTTGAATCTAAGGTCCTACTAAGCATAAATACAAAATTTTAAACCATTATAATAAAGAAAAAAGCAGTGGTTTTATAAAAATAAACAACACTTTAACTATTATACTAATAAACAAACCTTTGCCATTGTTACTAGTAAAAGTTTTGTCCATTTTGGGATTTTAAAAAACCATTTTGGGATCTTTGATTCCAAGATCTTGCTGAGCGTAAATACAAAGTTTTAAACCACAATATTTAATAAAAAAAGCGATAATTTCGTAAAAGTAAATACTGTAATACAGTATTGTGACTACTGTTACTAAATAAATCAACCAATCAATATAAGACAAATTCGAAATTATCACAAATTTTACTAATTTGATCGGTACAAATTTTGAAGATCTATTTTAAAATATCACCAAAATTCCAAAATCCGCCCATATGACCAGGTCACTATGACTCTCCCGTAATGTCCTTCGGACAATTATTTTGGGCACAACTTGATTCAAACTCAGTAGGCGGTCGTCAATTAATAAACAGGAGAATAACGCCTATATTAACCGCTTCGCAAGGAATGAAATAATACTTATTTAAGAACTGAAAGAAGTCTTAATCAAATTTGAGTTATCAAAATCTTTGTAATACATATAAATGTAGGTGACCTGGATTAGGGGACCTCATTATAAGTTGATAAATAAAGTTGGCGTCCCCAGATAATTGCTATCTCTGGGTATTCTCGCGGCTGATACTGAAATTTGGGGCTCGATTTAAAAACATAAGCCTTGCTAAAATTCACCTATACCCTTTTAAATATCAAATCTAAACTAACCCTAAAAAAAAGGCGTCAAAAAATTTTAAAATTTCATATAACAATAGGTCCAAATCCGCGACAGTTTATTAACATTCTCCAATTGTGCTGTGTACAGCACTGGACTGTGCATACCCTGGGGCTAATGATGTAAATTTTCCCAAATCACAATTTCCCTACCGGTATATACCGGTAGGTGGTAGCTATCATTAGCCACCACTACCGGTAGTATTAGTATAGCTAATTTTTCTACCTATATATATAATGCAAGCCGTAATCAACCAATCAGATTTAATAAACTGCTAACCATCTACTACCACTTGATATCATTAACCTCACGGTAGCTACCAGTGGTAGATAGCTACCGGTAGCTACCAACTCACATCACTACCTGGGGCATAACAAGGTATAAAGCGTACTCATTTATTTAATATTTACAGATATAGACAAATAAATATGACCAACATCTACTATAGAAAATACCGGTATTTTGCTAAATAAAAATATTTGCGAAAATAGTAAAAATTATCCCTGCCAAAAAGTGATAATATTATTTGATGACCTGTTTAGTGGCTTTTAAAACATTCGATATATGTAGTTAGTTATGGGGCATGCTTAAAGTTTTTTGCGCCACCCTAACGGAAAGGCAGAAAACCAATGATTACAGAATTATATTTAATTGTTTATAAGAAATATCTTCTCAATGAGAACCAAATTTTTTATTTGTTTTTTATTTTTTTATTTTTTATTTTATTTTATTTTATTTTTTTTAGCGGCTTAGAAGGCTAGATATTTCCAAGCTCAATGTAGTAAATAAATAATGTTTAAACAATTGTTTGTACAATAATAAATAATGGTTGTAAGTAAAAAAAATTTGTAATTTTCTCTTAAGACTAACAAAAAAATAAAATGGAAATTGAAACTTCTAAGAGCGCACATGAAAGAGAAGAGACTAAAGATGTGCTTATTGATCTACACAAGGGATATCCGATTACGCAAATTGATTGTTCACCTAATATGAAGTATGTTGCTACATTAAGTGAATTTGATAGATCTGTGATCTTGTGGTCTATTATTTATCCAGACAAACAGGGTGATCCAAATTTGCGCTATGAAAACACGATTCCAGTCAAGAATATCGATGTCGGATCAGAAACTTCAACAACATTTACAGTTTCGGATGATGGATGTGTTGCAGTAAAACTTCGCGGATTAAATCCTCGTAACTTTGGTGAGTTAAAATTTAAATAAAAATTAACGTTATCACAGTATTTAATTTGAATTATAAGTTTGACCATATTTATTACATCATTTATTAAGAAATTTACAATAACAAAGCAGCCAAGCCATCTCCTCTGGATTTTCCTTATTTACATAATAATATCAGTCATTTATCCTTTATTGATGACGGAAACCTTGTGATGGTCAGCAGTGAAGATCACAAAGTATATATTCTTTATCAAAAGAAAAAATATGACAATATCAAATGGATTCTCCAATCAATGCTCGAACTAAAAAATTTTAATACTTCAGATAAAATATACATAACTTCCAAAGGAAAGTTAATCATTTTTAAAAATGTGACTCATGAGATAACGATATGGAATTTGAAATCTCCAATTGAAGAACAAATTTATTTAAAATCTCCAACTGAAGTACAAATCTTGTTGGATTGGAACCTTAATTTCGAAGGTATTGGGTTAAGTGATGATGAGGAAATGTTAGGAGTAACTGCAAGCAGTTCTAAATTAACGTACTTATATATTTTTTCCACAAGAAATGGAATGAATTTATCATCACGTAAGTTTCAAATTTCATGGACATTGACAATTTAACGTAATAATAACGATCTGCCACTCCTATCACTTCAGGTACTTATAAAAAATCAGGAGAACATTTAGTAATGATTGATGGAATCCACTTTATTGCATCTAATTTCGGTGAACGTGTACTTATCACTTCACATGTGCATTATATTTTAGAAAGAGTCAAAATGGATCTTAATGTTCACAGATTTCATGATGAAAAAAGAACTTTTAATTATAGGTTAATGGATCCCTACACTTTAACAGAACCTGTCAATGCAGGCAAACTCTTTAGATGCTTAGAGGCTAAAATTAATCCGCCATACATGATTAAATCAGACAATATTATTTATGCGATTGATGAACAATTATTTATTAAAAATTTAATAAAAGAGAATTGTATTTATTATTTAAGTAATGATTTGAAAGATAGTGATGACTGGAAGGATATTTGGAATAATTATTCGACAAATAATTCGAAAAAAGATTTGAATGATGACGATTGGAAAAAAATTTGGATTAATTATTTGAGACATAATTTGAATGATAACAACAAAATTTCTACACCTCCAGATAAAAAAGAAATTATTGATTTTATTATAGAAGTTTGCAGTGAAAAAAAAGTCATTCAAGGAAAAATGGAATACGAAGATAAAAAAAACTTGACGACAAAATGGACCTTATATTGCAAAGATGTTACATTTACACTTGAAGCACTTCCAGACATACCTGAAATACCTAGAAAAATTAAGAGAGAACAAAAAGCAAATATGTATGTAAGAGGATGTAAAGTTCTTAAAAATGGTAATCTTGTCATGATTTCAAACGAGTGTGTAATTCTCTGGACATTTATCCCACTGAAGGGTATAAGTGTGCAATACATTTGGAGTATTTACGATAGTGACAAGGAGGACGCTTTAAACAAATATTGGAGACTTAAATTTGATGATTCTTTGGCAGAAAGATTTCTTCCGCAATCTGACTTTAAAGAAATTATCAAAGCAGCTAAACAAGATAAAGATATCACTAATTTATATAATCTGTTGTTAGAAGATTATATTGAAAAAAATTTTTTTTTAACATATTACGGGGAAGTGCTTATGAAGGAATTTTTAGATTTAAACAAGGATTGGTTGGTTGAAAAATTATGCAAGAGTTGTATTAAAAAATGCTCTTATAATGATGAATGTGATGATTTACTATCAAATTTTCAGTTATTAAGCATTATTGCTCAATTTTATTCAGAATTAGTTCAAAAGAATCCTGCAATCATATATGAATTTTTATCTAAGATGGCATTTGTAGTTCCTTCCACTGAGATTGATGATGTATGCTATAATACTTTATCTTCTTCACCTCATCTTCATCATTATGGTTCATATTATAACTCATATGAAACATCCCATATGAATGTATTTTTTATTATTTCTAAATATTGGCTTATCTTTAAAAATAATTATAAAACATTATTTTCTTCTATTCAGAATCAGTTTCTAAAGCCATTTACAGATTATTATAGAACGCAATATATAGATAATAATGCAAAAATCAAATTATTATTTCCTTTACCCAATTTTGCTAATTATCCAAAAAAATTTACTACTTTGGAGGAGTTATGGAGACCTAAACATAGCTCCTTTACAGAGGCAACTGATTTAGAATTATACAAGACTTGGAATGGTGAAGCTCTTTTAAACTTCAAGTGGAATACCTATGGGAGATTTTATTATTTATTTATCTGGATGATTTATACGATTTTTCTTTGTTGCTTTGCTAGTGTAGCAACTTTATCAAATGATATTTCTTGGGCTCATCAACAAATTCTTTTAATATTCACTATTATACTTGGTTTCTGGCATTTTATCTTTGAGCTTCGTCAGTTTATTTATTCTCCAATACTTTTTATTACTTCTCCATGGAACTTTGTTGGTAATTATAAGTTTTTGTACTATATATCATACTATCCGTATTTATTTGATTTTTTTTTTTTTTTTGCAACAAGATTTGGGAGCTGTTTTACTTCCAACCATAACTTCAATTATATGGCTTAATAATTCTACTGCCCCAATTTGGGCAATTATCTTTTCTACATTGTTGCTTGAATTAAAATTTCTCACTTATTTTCGGGCAATTGGATATGCTGGAGTTTATTTTGCAATGATAATTGGTGTGGCTAAAAGAGCCTTTTTATTTATATTTATACTAGCATTTATTGTATTTGCTTTTGCACATTCTTTACATCTCTTACTAAGACCTACTACTGATATATCTTTGGATCAACCGAATTATTCGAATGATCCAAATAATCCTTGGAATTTGGTAACACAATACTATACGGTAAATCCAGATGGCTCTGTTAGTGAAACTCCTTCTCTCATTGAACCTCCTGATGCAAGTACAAATATGTTTTCAACACTAATGACTGCAATTTTGGCTGTTTATATTATGCTTACGGGTAACAATATTAACAATACGAATCAATATTATGTTTGACACTAAGTTTTCACTCTATAACGCTAATGCTAAAATCTTTAATTATAATATTTAATAGGGGATTCATCTTATATATCTCCCTGGGTTTTAAATGAAGATATAACTTTAACTATCCTAGTAGTTGTATTTTCTTTTTTTACAACAATTTATTTAATGAATTTATTTATTGGATTACTCAGTGAAGCAATAAATGAGACCAATAGTAAAGAATATTTTTTACTTCAAAGGGCTGAGGTTGGTTGTTCAAAATTATTATATTTGATAAAATCAAGCATACATTATTTTCTTAATGGTTGAAATTTGGTATATCAATATAATTTATTAATACATAACTATCTGCCATGTACTAACTTACTAAAATTATGTTAATATATGAGTGCCGCCAAAAGAAAACCCGACAATTTAAATATAGTCTATATTTAAATTGTCGGGTTTTCTTTTGGCGACTCTCATATACCAAATTGCCTAAATGTATTATAATTGAATGTAAACTAAATTTATTTTAATAACCTAAAATTTATTAATACTTTTGCAGGTTTTAACTGAGATTGAACTTTTTTATATGCTACCATATCAAAGAAGAAAATATAATTGGTTTCCAAATATTATGTAAGTATTATATAATATAATCTGTTATTAACTAAAGTTTTAATTATATATAATTTTGTATATGTTAAAATAGTTTTTATGAAGTGCATGTACATCAACTTCGTGATCTAGTTAGAGATATTCAAAATGGTAAATGGACAACTATCGAAAAACCTGTTACTTCTCCTTTACTTTTCCAAATTATTCATATTGAAGGTGAATCTGAAATTAGTCAAATCAAAGAAGAGTTACAAAAGTTAACTGGTTCATTTTCCGAATTTGCAAAAGAAATTAAAACAAAGTTAGATAAGTTACAATATACTGTTAAACCTTCCGAAACCGATATGCATGGTGAACATTGAGAGGTTATCAGATTCAAAAACATTATAAATTATTAGATTTTATAACGGAAACGGACTTGGTAGACTAATTTTTATCAGATTTAACAGGTTATCGATTTTGGGAGGTTCGACAGTAGTTAGATTGTAAAAAATAGGTTATACTACAGCCAGACCTCGTTATAGTCACTCTTTATATAGTCACAACCTTGATATAATCATGCTATTTTTAACTCGAGCTATTATATATGAAAATTGACTTTTATATAGTTACAACTTTTTTATAATAACCAGATTCTTGTTTTCCAAGCTGGTGATTACATCGTGGTTTGACTGTATATATGTATTTATTTATGATATGTTTATAAGGTTTGTTTTGTGTTTAAAGTTTTAACTAAAATGCGAGTGTTAGTAAATTAATAATGCAGTCGATCCATGTTAGGTAATTATGTTAAGCGAAATTATAAGACAAAGGTAGCGCGCCCACAAAATCCCCGTAATTTCTACTGAATAAAACGTTGTAGTTTGGGTTTCTATTAGTAAATTTTCATGAGGAGCATTTTTAATTAGACCGCAGAAGGTGGTTTCTTGATTTTTTGTAAAAAAAATGGCGCTTCGATTGTTACGTTAACGGAGGGAATAATAATTAAATAATTATAGAGGGGGTTTGAAAAGGCCCGAGAAATGTTGTTATAGGTCCCCGCCATAAAATATCAGGCTTTTTTTTATAATTAAGCGAATCAGTTTTGCGGACACCTTAAAAAATTAATAATAAAGCGAGTCATTTTTAGTCGAACACCTTGGTATATAATATGTAAGCTACTAGAACCATCAGGGATTTTCGTTCAATTATTTTCCTGACCTTGCTCGTATTTTTACGTTTGTTGATTTTCTAACCAGAATATTCCAGGCTTGTACTTGATTTTATAATAAATCGAATCAACTAATAGTGATGCCTTTTTTCTATGATAAGTCGGTCATATTTTCCATATTTATTGTAGTATTCAAATATTGTTGTGGCGGGACCTTTCCCGGTCCTGTTTGAAATTATAATCTGTGTTCGGTATAATCATGTAATGATCATAATTGATAAGAAATTCAAATCAAAAGTTTTCATTACAGCTGTTTTCATAAATTCTGGGACGCCTTACAGCAGTTCTCATAAATTCTGGGACAACTGCTAAAAATTTGGCCGAAATTAATTCAACCGAATTCGATAAGCTTTTGATTTTGATATATTTTGGCAGTGTTTGCAAAATATTGACATGGACGATTTGGACCAATGTACATGGACATTTATGGACTATGTCCATATTGTCTATATTTTTTCATTGGACATAGTGCACTTAGTCCAAATCAAACACGTAAGCTCCTGTTCTGAAATGTTCCAAAATGCAAACACTGATTTTGGTGGTACAATATAAGTTGTTATACAATATGTATATATTATTAATATTAGCTTATCGTTATTGTACGTTGTAAAAGGGTAAATCGTGACTGGGAATGAATTTTTTCGCACATAGTAGATCAGATGCATATTAGGTTTAGAAGCTATGTACATTTTGTACATAACACTATGTACATTTTGTACATAGCGACGGAAAAACCCATAGTAGAAACTTGTTAGATAGCATAGCGAACATAGCCACTATGTATCTATTAGTAGCATAGAATCTATAATTAGAAAACTAGAAATTAATGTCAGATAGTAAAGTTTATCCGCTATATACGCAGCAAAGGTCAAAAGCTATTTAAGACCTATCTTTTCGTTTCAATAAAAGAGAACTCGAAAAGAGTTTGTAAAAGTCAGTCAGCGAGAGTTGATAGAACTCATTGGAGTTTGACTCATCGTTCTGACTTTAAAGTTTCGCTCCAATTACCCCCCCGATAAGTGAAATTCGCATAGAGTTAGTAGTATAAACCTGTGATCCCGAAGTAGAGCCTCGTGACGTAATCCAGAGCTCTATTAACTCGGACCAAGTCTTCCACGCCTCGATCGTGCCTTCCACCATTAGGGTTGATAAAGTTCGGTAGTTTAGAGTATTGTTTAGATTAGTTTTAGTGGTAGTTGATATCTGTGAGACCTATATTATGCGACTCCAGATCATTTCTCACCATTACAACGTATGTAAAAAATAGCGAAAAGTTAAATTTCATGACTAATTTTCATACATAGAAATTATGGAATGAATATAAAATACAAATAATCACTGGAATTCTGATTTTTATAGCCTTTTATTTATTATCCCATACACTAAAGTTATACGTATTCGTTGGCAAATATTCGAAAAAAATTTAGAAGGCTTCCCAGTTCGAACAATTGCCAAACACTTAGGTTCACTTAGGGTGTGTAGCACGGCAAAAAATTTGGCATGCCATACAGCATGCCATTAGCCGAAATTTAAGCCATGTCATACTATAGGCATGCCATAATATGATTGAACTACCTTTTGACATATTTCGGATATTTGCTTCAAATTTTCTCTTACATCTTATGTTGTTTGATTTTCTACTCGGAATATTTCAGAATATCCAAATATCAGTTTGGCCAGAACAAGACATATCGCATGCCTATAGACTATTTTATTTTTGGTCATGCCCATGACCTCAAATACAGACTTTCGTATGATTGGCTGTTTAAATCAACATTATTTATATAGTTTAAAGTACTTTTTAAAAAAAAACTACGAAGAATAAATATATAGAAAGTTTTATTAGGGTTGCAAGACTTCACTATTAAAAATAATCCAAATTCTTTTTTGTTTTAGAGAAGACTTCTTAACGATAGATAGAATTAGATTATCACCATGGAGTCCTACACCCTAATAAAACTTTCTATATACTTCTTTTTGTTTATTTGTCGTAGTTTGAAAAGTACTTTAAACTGTATAAATAATGTAAAATTAATTTGGTTTAAACAGCCAATCATACGAAAGTCTGCCTATGACCCATGACCACTGTGCACACCCTAAGTTCACTTAATTCATACTGGTTTTCTTTTGTCCTATCCCTTTGTCTGTATTTGCCCTGGATTTTAAGTAATATTTAAAATTTTTTAAATAAAATCTTAAATATTAATTTTAGCAATATATTTTTTAAGTAAAAA
>CAJVPY010003180.1:0-14558 GCA_910591965.1 Dentiscutata erythropus | reverse complement strand
TGTTTTGGCTTCGGAATTAGATCGGAAAGGATCTACAGTGATCTTCAGCCCGGGATTTTCTTGACATAAGGAAACCCTAGTTTTTAATCTTTATTTTTACGATTATTTCGCTCAGTTTTTAGAATTTTAACAGCGCATTTCCGAAAGAGGGTTTGTTCTTCCGCGGTTTTTTTCTTTGGAACCATCAGAATATTGGAAAAAAACATGGAAGTTCAGTGGGATTCCAACTTCAAGTCAACAACACCAAGTGACAGTGAAATTGACTTTAATAAGGAGGCAAAAAGAATCGCAGATTTAGATATGCCACAAGCAGTAGTAACTAAGCTCATTAATAACGTGGTATTTTTTTTGCAAATTTAAATGTGTTGCTTTCTTGGTTTTGTACAGCGCGTCTTATCTTTATTTTTTTTACATTGTATAAACACGGCCAATTCATTATTATTATTCTTAACGCATCAAAGTTGTGTGGTAACTCAATAGAAGAAGATGCAAAGATGGCCGTAATAAGATCCACTACTCAATTTATTAGTTATCTCACTTCAACGTATCCTTTTGTTCATCATTGATCTCTTTTATGAGGTTGAACAAGTTATCTTTAATTTATACATCCTATATTAGAGCGAATAAAATTGCAAGAAATAAGAATCATAAAAACATACAACCCGATGATGTGTTTAAAGCCATAGAAGAATGTGAATTTGATGAGTTTTTACCAAAGTTAAAAGATGAATTAAATGGTTTGCCCCTTTTCTGAATATTTTTTATTAATTATGAACCGTAATTAATCAATTAAATTTTTCTATCAGCATATGTGGAAATTAAAAGGTCCGCAAAAGCAAAACAGAATGAAGAGGAAAATGTTACTGGCGGTCCACCGTCATCATCTATAGTAACGGATTTGCCTTCTGATAGCGGAGTGAAGGTAGAGATTACAATACCTAACGGCGACCATGTCACAACTCTATATAGTTAAAAGTGCAGCGTTTATCCGTCAAGCAGACTAGTCAGACTTAATTCCGTTTAGCATGAGAATTCAAAACAACTAATTTTTTATATAATGACCCAGACACTTTTGCAATACATTAAATACAGTATAGTGTGAACTACTCTAAACATTATACTTGTATATCCCCTCTATATGCATGTTCTAGTCTGGTCCTGACTTGGGTTGAGGTACAAGTTTTTGGGCATGCCTTTAATCCATAAGGCAATTCTTTTACAGAGCGATCTCCAAAATTCCGGTCGGTACCTTGGTCGGTTGGGTAAAAAATTATCATATGAGCATTTTTTATAAATTTTGTGTGATTTTAGGATAAATTTTTTAGTGTTGGCCCAGCCGACTAGGATTCCGAAGAATTCCAATAGATTCCGACCAAAAATCTTGGTATGTACGTACGTATGTTGGTATAGTTATATGATCGCAATTTGATATTATAATTCATATAAAAGTATGGTGAACATTACCTCAAAATCCATAATTCAATCATTAGCAGTGACATAATATTCGGTTTATAGGTTAGACGTGCAATTAATGATATTAGAAAGCAAACCAATATCAGAAAAAAAGAACTAAAGTTAAACGAAGAGAAATAATATTTAATATATTTTTCAGTTTAATGAATAATTGTATGTATGTAATATGTATATTTTAATTTATATTCTTTTTATATGATCCAAACAATATGATGATTCTATTTACTTGGATTCACCAAAAATATCATTAATAAATTCAAGTATTTTTCCGGCATCTTTCCAATAAATAATTTGCGGGCTGATTCGTCTGTTCATACTCTTATATTTGTGGGAGGACGGTAAAGTATCATTTAAAAAGCTTGCAAGCATGAACCCTTCACGAGCCAAGAGGATATCATTGCTAATATACATAAATAGTCAAATTGAACAAATCGAGAATTTGTAAATATGACATTGACAAGCTTTAATTTAAACATACCTAGACATTTTGGTTGCAGGACAAAAATCATTAAAAGAATCACCAACATAAATAATTTGGTAATATTCATTCGGATGTGCTGATAAAAATTTAATAAGTTCATGACCTTTACAAATATTTTCTGAACATGGATTTTCACATCCATGAGGAATATTATTTAATCTCTGAATATGTAATCTTCCGTCTTTATCCCATGCAGCAGGATTACTGATAATACTAGATATTAGACCGTTGACTTTATATGCCTAAAATTGGCAATGTTTAATATCATAATTTACTCGCGAGACTTAAGTTCGTAAAATTGTCCCACAAACCTTTAATGTCTCTTCAATATACACTGTGTTAGCATCTGAAAGAATTATTATATCGCCATTAGCGTTCTTAATCATTTTAAGCGCCTCAATCATTTCCGGTTTCTTTGAAAATTAGTAATTTAAATAAGAGTAAACGCGAAAACATTAAAGTCTGTCACTGGCAATACTTACGAACGGAATTGCTGCAAATGCTTGCTCAATTTGTTGTTTAGTTATGCCTTGTTTATATATTTCACCAACTAAATAATTCCTACGAATTTAAAATTTTACTATTTAGATAAAGGTATTGATACATCTTTAGTTAAGAGAATATTAATACATTAAATCAGTCCACTGATATTTTCCTCTTAATTCATTTATCTGTTCTGCGATTGTTGGTGACAATTGTTCAATTATCCAAACATCTGAATTTTGGTCTATAAGAGACCTTTAACAATTCAAAACTAGAAAATTAGTTTCGAATCAATTTTTAGTATGGATTGAGTCGTGAAAATGATTCTTTACCAATCAAAATCAAATACAACTAAACGCTTCATAATATTTAATCAACTTTTTACATAATCTTGATATTTGTTACTTGAATTTATCAGATACCTTCTAATAAATTTCTGCTGCTGTTTTTAAATTGCAAAAAGTATATTGGTTGATGTGTAAAAAATTTAAGTTTATTTAACAGTACTGTGTTTTTTTAGGGAGCTATTTTATGGCGACCCTCGTGATCGACTATCTAAATTATGATTGTGGATAATTTTAATTTTTTTTAAACTTTGATAAGGATATCCACACTTAACAAAACTTGATAAACTTTTTTTTTGGTTGAAATCTGATATCTTCGATTAAAAAAGTTAATCGAATTTGGTTAATTAAAGTTTTTGCAAAATTTTAAACTTTTATATATAGTTAGTATTACAGTATTAGCTCAGGTCTCACCTTTTATTTAATTTGATACCCCCAGGGTTAGGTATTTGATATATATAATCATATGAAATAAATTATTTACCACCCAGGTGAATTATTCACCTCTTATCATTTTTTAAAAAAATAATTGAACCTAAGATGTTAGCAGGTTAGAGTTGAGTGTATTATATGTAAAATCATATAAGAAATCTTTTTTGTTAAAACCTAAAGAGTGGTTTTATAAACAAAATAGTGAGATATTAGTGATTTTTTAAAAAATTGGGTTATTACATATTATACACATTACATCTAATCTTACATGTTTATTAGATAATGTGAGGAATAAATATACTTTAACAAATTCGAATTTTTATATATATAATAAGAAAAATTGTATTTATAACTTCATATTATATAACACCTTATACTATATTTAAAAAATATACTAAGTAAATAGGATCAGGTATTTTAAATAAAAATGTTTAGCAAAAACTCTTTTTGTCAATCTTTTGTACCAAAAATTTAAGAAAAAAACAATAATGAAGATGTATAATATATCTAGAAAGGTAAATAAAACTATAAGCTAGCATCTACTATTTAGAAATAGGTTTCATATGCTACCTACTAGTAGGCTCAAAGTTTATCACTTACTGCGATGATAGTGTCTGTTATTTAGAGGTAGTTCTTATATACTACTTGCTGACAGGTCTAAAGTTTATCACTTACTGAAAAAAAAAGGTTTATCTAAGTTGAATACAGAAAAGTTATTGGCTTTTAAAAAGTTTTTTTTTAAGTCTAAAAATTTTTGCAAAACAGCTTACCTCTAACAAAAGATCAACATTGTTTACTTTATCCAAATTCAATAGAAAAAGAAACTAGACCCTGGTTAATATATTTCTAAAATAAATAATAGCTTTCAGTATTTTAATTGCAGTGAAGTTCTATGTAGCTAAGGAAAGTGTCATTTATCACCTGATTTTTTTAAATAGTAAATATTACCCCCCCACTACATGATAAATGAATTGAAATTCTGAAAGTATGTGTATATACATATATAATATTTTGGTAGAGACCCCCTTTAAAAAAAATCAGGTGATAAATAACACTTCTCTAAGTAATAAAGTAGTGTAATCTGTCTAATAATAAAGTAGAAACAAGAGTTCAAATTCTGAGTGGTTACTTTGATAACTTCTAGAAATAGTTAAAAGATCAAAAGAAATATCAATGATAAGGTAAAGCTTTACATTAATAATATACAAATATTCATATTTATTATATAATTTTTACTAGCCAAGTATAGTACAAGTTATACAGTAATAGTGCTTTTAGGGTCTTGGATTTTTTTTTATATATATTTTTTTTCGAAATCAGTAATTTTTTTTCTTTTTTTGTTTTTTTTTTTTTCTGGTCATTTTTGTAAATTTTTTTTAAAAAAATTTTTAGAATATAAACTGCTAATACAATAACTAAATATTGTAATTTTATGAAAATTATGATATTTGTTTTAGATAATTTAATAGAAGATTTGAAATTAAATAAAACATTAATGAAAGTTTATAAAGACTGAAATAATATGTAATTTATGAGTAGATATGAAGAGTTTTATAAAAAAGATTTGGAAAATTTTAAGGTAATTTTATTATTTTTAAATAAATTAAAATTTTAATAAATTAAAAATTTTTAATATTAATATACTTTATTTTTATTTACAATTTAATAAGAAGTTGAGCAAAAAAATTTGTTACAGTTATCCTTTTATATAATTACCCCCTATATAATTACAAACTCTATACAATCATATAATATTATGTAACCATTTTTTTATTATTAAACTACCTTCTATATAGTCACAAATAGCTTATAATCACTATCACATTTATAATTATATTTTTAGATTTTTTTAATAATAAAATTTCTTCTATACAATTACATTTCTATAAAGTGGTTAAAATTTTTCAATTAAAATATATGATGAGCGCATGTAAATCATATACTTTTTAACACAAATGACACCAGGATATAGCAAGTCAGTCACTCTATACTAGAAGTTGGAACCAGTTTTAAATATTCGAGTTTATTACATCAAAATTCAAGTTTATCACTTCAAATTTGAATTTATCATATCAATTATTAATGATTAATGTAATAAACTTGAATTTTGATATGATAAATTTGAATATTTAAAACTAGTTCTAATCTCTACTCTATACTTTGAGGCTTTGTATAATCTATATAAATAAGAGGAATTTAGATTTGAGCAAGTTGGCATTTTGAATCATAGCTAAGTCTTTTTTTATTTTATACTTTTTACTTAAGAAGTTTGTGATAAACAATGCTTTGTTATTGATGATCTAAATTTTACTTATGTACTATATTTGATCTATGATGAATAATAGCATAATAAACATTTTTAAAAGAAAACAAGATTTCAGGCGGACTAAATTGATTTAATTATAAGTTCAAAAGCCTGAAGTCAAGTTTTCTTTTAATAGTATCTGAAATACTATATATCCAATTACATAATTTCAATATTGCTTTTTTTCAACAGGACATTATATTTTACTAATAAAAATTTTTATCAAATTTTTTTTTCCTAACAACCTGAACTTTGAAAAATGTTTATTCAACAAACTTTTTTACCAACAAACCCTTTTTCTAAACTTCTGATTCCCAACAAGAATTTTATCTAAACCTTTTTTACTAAAAATATTTAATATATTTTCCCAAAAGGATATTTTCCGAAAAGATATTTTTTCAAAAAGCAAGATGTCTTGAACAGAATTGCATAAATTGGCCAGCTTTAAAATATATTTTCAAAAAGATAGAATATTATAAAAATGTACTGTTCAGAAAAACAACATATTAGTAAAATAGACATTTATTTTTAATATTTGGTAAAATGGAAATTGCAAATAAATTACTTATTGGTAAAATTATTATCACAAAATTATGTCTTGTTAGTAAAATGGATGTTAGTATTATGACTTTGGCAAGATAGTATTTCAGTAAAATTGATTTCGGGAAGTTCTAGCTATTCTTATAAAATTTTGGGATAATGAAAAACTTCTAATAATTAAATTCAATAAGTTTCAAAATTTGGCCAAAGTCAGTTACCTATTAATTACAATTCTGTAACCTATCAAATTCAGTTATCAAAAATTTTCAGCTGTCTCGGAATTTATGAGAATGCTGTAAACCAAGACCCAAAATATTTTTATTTACTAACATGTCTTTGTCTTTTCCAAAATCTTGGAGAATCTGATCTTTGCTAAGTGTTTTAACTTTTGTTTTGTTAGAGGTTTCGCTTTTTACTATCTTGCCAAAGAGTTTCATTTTTTATTAGGTTTAGCTTACCATTAGCAAATTATGCTTTAATAAATTACCATAAACACCTTATTGTAATTATTTGAGAGATTTGCATTACTCATTTATAGACATTTTAGTTTAAGAGATTTGCATCATTTTACTTATTTATTGATGTCTTAGTTTAAGGAACCCAATCAACTTATCGACAATTACTTTGTAAACACCACATTTCAACTGCCAATTATTTACCAACAAGTTCATTTCACTAAAGCTCATTTTTTATAAACAAAATAATTTTGGTCAATATCATAAGGGTTAGGTTATAATTAGAGTTAAAGTCAGTATAATTTATAAAAGAAACTTGTTGGTGAAATGAGCTTCAGTAAAATGTACTGTTGGTAAAATAAACTTGCTAATGAATAATTATGATGTTTATAAAATGATTGTTGGTGAAATAATACAGGCCCTTAGTTTAACAATTAATTCACAAACAAGTTTACTTTACAAAAAATTTATTTTACTGATAAGTTTATTCTTTATATAAACTATAAGTTGCTTTAATCGAAAAATATTTTGTTGTCAAATAAGCTATTGGCGAAATAAATGAAATAAATCTGTCTGTAAATATGTACTGTGTAAAATAAAATAATTTTTTATAAGATATACTTGTCTATAATTAATTGTCTGTAAACCAGATATTTATGAGTAATTATCTATAAAATAATGGTTAAGTAATAAAAAATTATAAAATTATTTCATGCAAAAGGCATTATATTTTACATAAAGTAAATTTTTAATTGAGAAAACTATAATAATTAGGGATGAGGTCACTTTGCACTTTATATTGTAATATAGTCACTTTGGTGGCAGTAAACTATATTACTTGACTTAGTGTCAAGAGGGTAAGAAATGTGAATAATGTAAAATAAACACTAAAAGAAACAAAAGATAAAACTAAAAGAGCTAAAACAAAGATAAAATGAAAAATATATCAAGTGTGTATATATAAACTAATAGAAATAACTAAAGAAAAATATAAAGAAACTAAAAATAAAAGGACAATAAAAAGATAATAATTCCACTATAAAAGAAGATAACAGAATATAAAACATATATAAAGTAAGTATTTTACAAGATAATATTCGTTTATTAGGTAAAAAGAAAAAAGTACAAAAGACCAAGTCTAAATCTAAATCTAAGACCAAATCTAAGACCAAATCTAAAACAAAATCTAAGACAAAATCTACCCAAGTCTTAAGTAAAAAGACCAGGTTTATATATCTTTTACAATCTTAATTAATTACTAATCATAGTTCATGTTATTGTACTATTGTGTCAAAGGGACTTGTTAAAGAAACTTGTCAAAGAGACTAGTCAAAGATACTAGTCAAAGAGACTTGTCAAAGATACTAGCTAAAGAGACTAACCAAAGAGACTAACCAATGAGACTAGCTAAAAAAACTAGCCAAAGAGACTAGCCAACGAGACTTAATTACTCATTAACTATTGGTTTAAATGAAAAACTATAAAAACTATACTAATAAAACTAATATTAAGGATTCTATTGGTTAAATAATATTTGTACTACACTTAGTAGTTACACATAGATAAGTAATAAAAAATTTTAAAGATACTAATATAATACTAATATAACACTACTCCCTTCTTCGAAAATTTTGCTTCGCAAAATTCATGAAGTTAGTAAATAGTATTACAAATAATAAATAAACAAATAACAAATAAATACATAGAACTTGATATGATTCATCCCAAATGTCCAATAAAATTATCAACTTTTTGCACATTGTGTCGATCATGATTAATATAGAATAAGGCATATTCTATATAGCGTGGTTTTTTGGTTCTAAAAATTTTCTTTTTTCTTTTTCTTTTTTTGTTAATATTAATAATATTACAAATATCAACAATATCAACTACAACAACATTAACACCAATAACAATAATAATAATAATAATAATTAAAAATGACTCGCGTTCGTATTTCTTGTGCTATTTGACATTCTCGACATAATGGTAATGAAGCTCTTTATGAGGCTCTGGCTGAAGTACAGGATCAAAATAGAAGGTAAATATTTACTGATTCTTATAATAGCTTTTAGTAAAATATTAACTTTGTAATCTATATTAGGTTGTGGCATGAAATAAGATCCTTAAGGAAAAAAATCGTGGTATTGAAAGCAGAGTTGGAAGAAGTTCAGTTTTGGGAGGCAGAGTCGGTAGAAGAAAATTGGAGAAAAGGTGAGGAGCATTGGAGGGTTGTTCAAGAAAGAAATTAGTTGTGGGTTCAGGTTGCTGAGTTGGAGAGTCGTATAGATAGTGTTGCAATCGATTTAGATGTAGAATTTGATTTGTAATTTTTCTTTCTTTTTGTATATATATATATTTTTTATTTTATTTTTTTTTTGACGATCATGTCACAACTTTATTTTATACTATAGAATTTACATTTATAATAAATGTGGAATCTATTTATAGCTATGCTATTTTAAACTAAAGTGTAGCTCACCTGGTTGCCAATTGGTACCTATGTGTAATCTGCTAAAGTAGAACTGATCTCGCTGCTTCTTCGTTACTTACCTCAGATAAGGAATCCGCAGTTCATCAGCCACTATTAAATTACTTTTAATTTAATATATATTATATATTTATAATATAATTACAATATTGGTTTAATATTAGAAATATCTTTTTATTATCTAATCATAATATAATAAAATAATATTTTAATAATATAATAACAATTGGTTTAAAATAATTAAATAATATTACTAATATCTACACTAGCAATCATAAGTAGTGCAACAAAAAAATTTTATTTAAATTATATTATTTTTTGCAATTCTGGGTGTATTCTTTTATTTTTTTTATATTTTACTTATAAATAGTATCTTTTATTAATATTAAAATTTTAATATTCATTATTATTGCTAATGTAAAAATAAGCAAGCATGTAGCACAAATTACGTGTTGTATTACTTTTGATCATTTTTACTATGATCAGATTGTGGCATAATATAATGAAAAATCGCATGACTAGAAAATTTATTCTCATTTTTGCATTCTCATATTATAATAAAACTTAATAACATACTAGCAAAAAAAATACAGTACACCCTTTCAAATCTGATATGCATGGTGGACAGCTTTTATATTAGTTTTGAGAGATTATTGGATTTAAAAACTGATTTAAAATACCAATGGCCTGCTGTCACATGATCATAAATAAATATAATTGCTAGATTATATTTTCTATATATATAATCAGTTGCACAAGACCTGAACTTAGCCAATCAAATCGATTTATATTACTTATCAAAACCAATAACTTATAAATATCTGGTCTTTTGGATATTAGTTATCAGAAATGGCAGATTATTTTGGTTTAATTATAGAACAGACATGGTGGATCAATTTTTTATTGGTTATAGCAGGTTATCAGTTTTGACAGAATTAGTTTTGGAATGGTGTACTGTATATATACAATTTATAATTCAAAAGAGCCCTAGTTTCTTTATTACTGCAAAACTAGTATACTACAAAGATAGTAAGCCAGGCATATAATTTTAGTTCTTTCTTGGCTCTTTATATTAATGAAAGTGGTAGAGCTATCATGGTTGCAAAAAATTAGTAAAGGTTTGTTATTTACTTATCAGCAGTAAGCTAACCCAAATAACAATTTTAAATTGAGCCACCTACCTTTGCTATTTAATTGCTATTGAAGTATAGTTTTATCAAAAAAAATTAAAAAGTACTAAATATTTAGGTTTTTTTTTTTATATATAAAAATTATAGTTTGGTACTAGAGGTTAGATAAAAAAAGCTCTACTAGTATAAATATCAACAAAAATGTTGGTTTGAATTTGTAAAAATCAGTCTAGATAATTTTGTCTAACAAGCTAAAATTTGAAATTTTTTGAGTTGGATAGTAAATAATACTTTAAAAACAACTCAAAAAATTATTACCATAGTGCACTAACTAAAAGACCCAGGGTTTAATATAAAATATCTGAAAAAAAACATAAAATACCCAGGGGTATTTTGTTATTACTGGGACAAAATTTTGGAATTTTACCAAAATTATATAATTTTACACCATATATTATACCCAGGTATTTTACATAGGTATTCAAAATAGAGAGTCTTTTAGTTAGTGCACTATGGTAATCTGTTTTTAATATTAAAGATTTGAGATAGATTTGTAAAGTTATAATACTATATTAAATTTCATGGTATTAATAGCTTTTGCAAAGTTGATTATATGATAAATATTGAATTATACAATATATTTTTCATTAATATTTTATATATTTTATTATAGATTATGAATTTACTATTTAAAAAAATAATATATAGAAAAATAATAATATCAAATATAGTATAATATTTATAAGACATTAGCTTAAAAATAGTTAAATAAAGATTTTAATTAATATTTTCACCCTCTGAACTCAATTGTTTAAATATTTGTAAGTTAAAATTTTAATATTAACTTAGAAATATTTAAAATAAATTTCAGATGAAAAAAAATCTATAGTGCAAGATCCAGTCAGTCTAAATAAAGATCAAGATATGAATTTATATTGTTTGATTTATTCAAATGCTAGAACAAGTTTGTAAAACAATCAAGATACAAGGTAAATACACCATGTTGTAGTGGCTATAAAATATTAAAATAGAAAAAAAATTTTTTTATATATAAAAAATTTTTTGTTTTATATTCATATTGTATTTAAAATAAGCAAAAGTAATACAATATGTAATTTTAAATAAAACTTGTGCTTATAAAAAATCTACTTTACTAATATATTCTAAGACTTTTTATGTAAAAATTACACTATTTACAAATAAAATAAAGTAAAAAATAAAAGGATGCACCTAGAATTGTAAGAAATAATGTGATCTAAGTAAAAAATTTTTTTTTATTGCATTACTTATAATAGCTAGTATATTTTAGTAAAATAATAACAAGCTAATTAATAGTAATATAACAGACTAAAAAATATTTTTATTATATTTTTATTATATAAGATAGCTGCATAGTATTACACACTATGCAGAACTAGTATGATTAGATGTGCAAGTAAAATTTAAAATATATTAGACAGTTGTACAATGTCTTTATTAAAACTAGAAATAAAAATATATTTGATCTATATAATTTAGTTACCAGTAATATATATGAGATTGAGTTAGTTGCACTCAATTTATCACAATTTTTATTATGAGTTTCTGCAAAAATCTTTTTTCAAATTTATCCAACATTTTATTTGCATATAGAATATATCAATATCTAGTTTATATTAGAATTATCAAATTCTTTTATGATTTACTATAAATATTATTGTAAAATTTACTTGTTACTCCAGTAGTATATAGGTATAGAATAATTAGAATTATCATAATTTCTACTATAAGTTATAGCATTTACTAATATAGTATATAGTTATTAATATCAAGAGTGAATTAGTTTATATTAAAATTACATATTTTTTATTGTTAATTGTAGTAAATATCTTGTTATAAACTTATTTGTATTCTAATAATTGCTTCAAGTGGTCAAGGTCAAGTGATTTCTACAATAAGTTATAGTAAAAAATCCTACAACAGAATTTACTCACTAATAGGGTATATATAGTGTTTAAGGTTGTATTAGCATATATTAAAAATATTATGACCCATATTATTAAAAAATTATATAGAACTTACTTGATATTCTGATAATTATAATATCTAGTTAAAATTGATTAGTTTATATTGGAATTGTTGTGATTTTATGCAGTTTAGATCATATTAAAATTATTTTAGTCTCTACTATAAAAAATTCTATTACAAAACTTATCTCTATTTTGGCAACCTTAAAGTTAAATAGTATTGTACTCAAAATAGAGTTTGTTTACATTAGAACTATTAATTATAATTTATCTATATTAAGTTGGTCTGCATCTGAATATATCAGAATTATTACAGTATGAATTTTTTATATAAAAAATTATGGTACAAAGCCTACTTACCATTTTGTCAACTACAATATATAGTCAAAATTTAGTTTGTCCCAAAATTATGACTTTGGTGATTAAGATCAAGCTCATTGAAATTATTATGAATTATATATAGATAATTCTGTATTGGTTTGTATTGAAATTATTAATTTCTATCATGAGTTTCTAAAAAAAATCCTGTTATAAAGCTTACTCACTATTTTGATTACTATAATAAATAGGTTAAGTTAGTTTGCATTAGAATTATTTTGATTTTTGTATAATTATCACAATTTCGATTAGTTAGGTCATGAATTTTGTAATTTTTTTTGTTTGTGAATTCTATGAATCTGCAAATCAGTGAGTTTCATATATATATATATTCTGAATATAATTAATTGTTAGCTGTCTATTATGTTATAATAATAAACAATATCAGCAAAAATAAATAGATATAAACTTTCACAAATTTTTGTATAAGTGTAAACTTACAAAATTTACAACTAGTTTAGAGTATTACATAGGTGTAATAATTATAAAGGTTTAGCTATAGTAACTTTGGAATATTATATAGGTATAATAATTATGAACATTTATAGCATAGTAAATTTAAATATAGTAAAATGTAAATAGCCAAAAACTAACAAAAACACATGTAAAATTATAAGTATTTGTGAACAACAAAAATTAAAATTATACAAAAACATGTAAAAATTCATATAAATTAATAAGATATTACATACAACAAAAATATTAAAAAGAAGCAAAAATATAAATTATAAATCAAAAAAATGAATAATATAAAATTTCAAAATAAATTAACTAAAAATATAATAATTTTATTGTTTTTATAAATATATGAAAAAGATGTAATAGTTTAGTATAATATATTTATTTAAAAAATTGTATACAAATATATTCTAAATAACAAATATATAATTTTTTTTAAGCAAATTAAAAATTCATATAATCAACAAGTCAAAGAATATTGAAAAAAAAGAAAATATAAAAAAAGTCAAAGTATAATGCAAAAAGGCAAAAGAAACTACTTGTTAATTGACAAAACCTAATAAATAAATAAAAAATAAAAAAATTAACATATATATACATGAATTAATAGTTATTGAAGTATTTAAGAAAATTAAAAATATTTTGAAAAACTACAAAAATTTAGTAGATTTGCAAAATAAGTAGTAAAAATAAAGATAAATCAAATACAAAAAACTCTTTCTAACGATCATCTGAACCAAAATTTCCCACTAAATGAAAAACAAAAATTTGTTGGAAAGGAAAAGACAGCACTATGAGACAGTTTTTGTAAAGGTCAACCTTTTACTCTGGAGACTCCTTTACATATTTGGCATGCAAACCAGAAGTGTTAGAAAACAAGATAACTGGCAAGAGTTGGCACTCTTGCTTCTAAAATTCTGGAAAGAAGGTGCTCATGAGAAGTTGGGGTCTTTTTGTCAATGAAGTAACTCATAATGCAAAAAAATAGAATAAAAAGAAAACAACAAATAGGTTTTTCTAATGACACTCCCTGGAAATTTGAGACTTTTTTTGGAATAACATATATTATGGCTTGGTTCGAAAGGAGCTTTAACGTGAGACATGGGAAAAGGGATCTATTATAAGCACGGCATTTGTCATTTAGAGATAGTTCTCATACGCTACCTGCTAACAAGCTTAGAGTTTATTACTTACTGAAAAAACTTAGTTCTGTGCAGGCTTGGGTAGACAGTTCTTTGGTGTTTCCTCTTGGTTTTTTTTACCTCCCTCTCACTTTTGCTGTTCTTTTCAAAATTTTTGAAAAAAGTGTGCATTTGGGCTCACTCTCTTCAAAAAATCAGCAATGTTTACACCTTCCTAGTTCAGATATATTCAGTAGAATGCAATCACGTGTTTGTTTTGTTTATCAATACAGTGCTATGATATGGAAAAGAGATCTATACCCCATTTAGAAGATACCCAAGTTTTGTCAGTGCTCGGAACGAGTCCTCTATGATAAGGCGATGTAGTAGAGACAAAATGGGAGTTCTGGCACAATTTTTGTTACCCTATATCAATCTTGCATATAAATTCGCTTTTGCA